>JAYKKM010000429.1:265000-485000 GCA_035772405.1 Chrysogorgia sp. JL179-B06 | reverse complement strand
TTAATTTTACACAACTTGCTTGATTTTACACACCTTTTAATTTTACACACCTTTCAATTTTACATACCTTGCTTGATTTTATACATCTTAATTTTACACATCTTTTAATTTCACACATCTTTTATTCAGCAGACATCTTTACTGCAAGCATCATGCATGCTTTTTATATGCAACAGCATTGATATATTTGCAGTTATACCGACATATTTTTAATACGTGAATGACAACCTGTCGGCAAATTTAAATCAGAACTATATATATCCCCGTCGCGTTGCATTCTTTTGTCAAAATTTCTCGACATGACTGCAGATCTCGACCATTAATTATTTAATTATCTGTACTCGAAGGGCTTCTTTCAAAGTCGAGGCTTTTGCAAAAGCTACATATAGATCGAGGAAAATAAAAGATGCTCGGCGATATACTGGGCGACGTTGAATGACCGGTGATAGACCGGCCATTCAACGTCGACAACTCGTAATCGCTTCAACGTCAAACATCCGCCGTTGATTCGAATAATTATGTATATTCTTTGGCAATGTTGTAACCGCCTGTCAACAACCGTAAGAGCCGTCGCATGAGTTGCTCGAAATTGTGGCTAACATTTCCAAATTCAACTTTCACGCTGTCGAGAGCGAGTCCGTTCAAACAAACGATCCCTGCCATGAATTTTTCAAAATAGAAATATGCCGAAGAATGTAGGAATGATCATATCAGCTATTCAACAATAAGATATTATGCTATTTAGGCATGACTAGCCAGAAGTATGTTATGTTAAAATGTCCTGATAACTCGCAATATTTGGTAAGCAACCCGTGTTTAACAATTATTTACCACACTTTAACCTTTGATTTGTGTAGGATCAAATTCTAAGTGTTTTTAACCAATCAGGTGTGGATGACGCTGCGCTTAATTTAGCAAAGGCATATATCAGCACGGTCTTCGCAGAGGTCCGCATGCAATTCAACCAATCAGAAACCGTCAAATTTTGATCCGGTGCTCTTTTAAGCTATGCTTGATCATAAACCGTATCGATTGAAGGCAAGCGTCAACAAAGGGACAAAGCTTTTTCCTAATGGTTTTAACAATAATTTTCTCAAATGACTACATATTCTTTGGCCAAATTCTTGGGTTAATAAGGATATTACTATTTATGCATTCAAAGAAGAATCATGGATACAACGCGCCTCATAATTGACTATATACATCATATTATTGCTGTGACCGCATATGCTGCGGAGTACTGATCTTCAAATAAATACCAGGACTACCGAATTCCTAAAAGAACTTCACATATTATTACTGGTCAAGAAACGAGGACTAATTCGTATTACCTGTACCGTATGCTTGTATATGGACGAAACAGTTCGGAGAGTGAGTGACTTTAAATATATCTGTTCCAAATTTTAAAATTGTATAAAAATTGTAGAGATGCCGATAATTTTCATTTTACCATGGAATAATAAAGTACTTTTAGAAAGATGTCCGTGTTATATTCCAAGGCATGTTTATACATATACGGAAAATCACTGCACGAAATATATTGCGTTTAGAAATGCATGTTCAGAATGATTTCGCCAATACTATAGCGTTTTTTTTGTTGCGATTTGCACTGCGAACTGACGTGACTGCGATATGGTATCATCGCTGGTGTAAACTACCGCCGCGACTTCACTGCGATATGGATTTTCAAGTCGCCGCTAATGTCAAACATGCGTTTGCTCGAATTGTGATGCAACTCGCTGCGATTTTCTGAGGAAATCTGAACAAAGTTGATCTGAAATCTGATCAAGAAAGGTTTCTTGATAACAAGCCCGTGACAAAATAACCAGTTTTACACAAGTGATATTATATTGCAGTATGATATATATATACGCTCCCAGCAACGGCCTTCGTGGCTCAGCGGTTGGAAAGAACGCAGTGCCGCACTAGATTCGCGGTGTAGATTGCAACTGGTATCGTTTGAGTCCACACTCGCGAAATATCCTTATAATATCGATGTCCTTTACAGTTATCGAGTGTAAATGCCATTGTTATTCTTTATGATATACACATTAATTTCTCAGCTATTTAGCATATTATATGTATATTTACAGCTTTTAGTATTTTTGTAAGTCTATATGGAATAACGTGAATTAGAATTTTTCCTGAACTATCTGCCAGTTCCTGCAGGTTAAGTTATTTAAATTTAAATCTTGCTGTAATATAGCGATCTTTATACGCATCACAAGTTGTGTAAAAATCATAGCTTTCGGCGTGAAAAAAAACACACCGTGGTGTGTAAAAAACACGCCTTGGTGTGTAAAAAAACACGCCAAGGTGTGTAAAAAAACACACCTTTTTTAAAAACACGGCAAAAGGTGTGTGATTTCGGCGACAAGCAAATTACACACCTTATCATGTGTAAAATTACACACCTTTTTCAAATTACACACCTTAAGGTCTGTAAATAAACACGGCTGAGAGTGTGTTAATTCGGCGACAAGGAAAGGTGTGTAAAAAACTACACACCATTTTTTAGAGTGCAAGCACTGTAAATGAAAAAGGGCTGAAACGACCCAAAAAAGGGGGCCGAAACGGTGACCCCAGAATAGATCTTTTTTTGGGGTCAAAATGGCACCTATAAGAAGATGGCCCCTAAGGGGTGATTTGGCCCCTCCAGGGTATGGGCCGTTTCAGCTTTAGGTAGGGGCTGTTCTGGAAGAAGCAGGGGCTGTTTCAAACTTTTGACCAGGGCCATTTCAGAAAATCGTGGGGCCATTTTGGAAAATCTAGGAGTCAATTTGGCTCCTATTCGGTGGCATTATGGCCCCCAAAAAGTGTCGATTCAGCTTGCGAAGCGGAGCTATTTTGGCTCCAACAATAGAGAGCAGTTTCAGCCCCCAATGAAGGGCTGTTCTGGAAGAAGCAGGGGCTGTTTCAACTTTTGATCAGGGCCATTTCAGAAAATCGTGGGGCCATTTTGGAAAATCAAGGAGTCAATTTGGCTCCTATTCGGTGGCATTATGGCCCCAAAAAAGTGTCGATTCAGCTTGCGGAGCGGAGCTATTTTGGCTCCAACAATAGAGAGCAGTTTCAGCCCCGATGAAGGGCTGTTCTGGAAGAAGCAGGGGCTGTTTCAACTTTTGACCAGGGCCATTTCAGAAAATCGTGGGGCCATTTTGGAAAATCATGGAGTTAATTTGGCTCCTATTCGGTGGCATTATGGCTCCAAAAAAGTGTCGATTCAGCTTGTGGGAGCGGAGCTATTTTGGCTCCAACAATAGAGAGCAGTTTCAGCCCCAATGAAGGGCTGTTCTGGAAGAAGCAGGGGCTGTTTCAACTTTTGACCAGGGCCATTTCAGAAAATCGTGGGGCCATTTTGGAAAATCATGGAGTTAATTTGGCTCCTATTCGGTGGCATTATGGCCCCAAAAAACTGTGATTCAGCTTGCGGAGCGGAGCTATTTTGGCTCTATATTTTAGTCATTATACGGACCCAAAACAAGCCAATATACAGCAGATTAAAAGTTAGCAAAATTTTTGAACCGTTTGGACCAGTATGGGGCTTGGATCTGCAACCAGATTTGAACAAAAGATTAAAATACAGCAACTGTACAATATTTAGAATGAATAATAATTGTAATTAAACAGAAAATATTATCATTTTCATTTGCGAAGTTAACAAAAGAAATAATATACGGAACCATAACTAGCAATATTAATAACCTAAAGGCATTGTCTACTCTAATATCACATTGATTATTGTACTTGCTGTAACCTATTTTGTGAAAAACTTGCGTAAGAGTTCGACTGTCTGAACAAATAAAGTTTTTCAATTCATTGATAACAATAACCAAAAAATAATTGCCAAAATATAAACATGGTTCTCATGAAATACTTATGACAATGCATTGAAAAATTGCAACCCTTATTGGCAACTGACCACTTTGCTTACTGTTGCCAAGAACTATACAGTTTCCAAAAAGGATAACACACCCTTCGCGTTACCATAATCTATCATAAAATATAGAAAATTGTCAACAAGGAAAGAATAGCCTCAAAACAGCAGTTGTTTGTTATTATGCAGAATTCCTTCCCTCTATTGCAATAAATAGCCTGTCATGATACTCCAATGCAGTTCCAAGGACCACAATATGAGGTTGTGCCAAGTTTGACAAAACAAGTTTCAGTTTTTCATGCTCCTAAAAATAACCAATTAGATAAAAAATTAATCTGTTGCCTTTCAATATTTTTCGACCTACAGTTCTAGTACAAACTTAATAAAATCTTGAATAATTCTCTAGAAGAAAATTCCAACTTTCTTCATGACGAGAAATGAAAGACGTTTAGGGGACGGGGCGGAGGAAGGCGTTGGGCACTATACTATTACCCAGACTACCAACAATAAATCTTCACGGTTATTTTCAGGAATAGAATGAAAATTGTCCAGTAATTTAACATAGTTTAATTCATTGGATTTCTGACTCTGGACTCGCCATCCAATCAATAATTTTTTTTTATGGAAATGAGAAATCCATCGCCTGTTTGCTTGTTTAATATATAACACTGTTTTTATATATAATACTGCTGTTGTGAATGTGGGAGAACTTGGAGAACAAGAAGACAAAAGATATATGGACGATCGTCAAGCTCGTATCCTCAGAAAAATTATGTCCCGGACAGAAATCGAACCTGTAATATAACACTGTTTGTTAAGTCTTCGCCTTCATCCATATTCATATATTTAAAAACACCGCCATTTGTCGCGTAGTTTTCAAAGCTGAGTGTTTATTTACAGTTTAAGAGACTGCTACCTAAACAAATGGCGGCCAATATATCGAAAGACAAGAAATGGAAATATACCGTCTAGTATGCAATGAATTGCACCCAAAATTATGCGCAGATTCCGGAGAATGGACTAATAATACAAGATTCGACACTGAGAAAACGCAAAGATCACAAATACACGCAAAAAATCATATATACAACCGAAGGAACTGTCTCTTGGGCAACTGAAAGGGATGTATTTGAATGGCATGGGAAGCAAGGTCAGTGCTAATTACGATTCTCCATATTTGTTCTTGTTGAGCATTTGGTCAAAATTCGTTCGCGATAAACGCATCATTCAGAACGTAAAAACAGGCTTGCCAATGATATTTCAGTGACTGATACTTCACTTTGCTTGTATCAGATTGAAATGATAGATTTTCTCAAACATCTAGAGACATATTAAGACATTTCTTTGTTCTCCCTATTTAACACTATTCGGGTGAGAATTGTGTTGTATAATACATTCCCAACGCGCGTGCGTGGCCTTCATTTCTCGCCATGCAAACAAATGCCCAGAATAACACTGATGTCACTAGTAATTGCAGTATTTGCAATACATTATACAATACAACAAATAGCACAATTATGTTATACTGTTAGTTGTACAGTGACAATTAAGAGTTTTGTAACACCTGGCTTTGTGCGTGTATAGTCTTAGTGTACATGCAGAGAAACTACACTCACATGTTGTGTAAGACAATTCTGATATATAGAAAAATTATAAGTTGTGTAGTTGTGGACTGCCGAGGTTTTAATGCATGTACTGTATGTGTGTATTGTATGTATTGTATGTATGTAGAGTATGTATGTGTGTATGTATGTGGAAATGTCAGTAGTTCATTCCTCTAAGTTCTCTGCAGTTTACAAGTTGACAACCCACATTATATATTTATATATATTTATTTCAAAGAAAAACAAAACAGACATTTTTTAATTAACAAAACTATACAGTACAGATACATACCATGATGGGCAGTTTGAATTTTTCTATCCAGTTAGGCTTAGCCTTGAATAATTATAAAGAGCATGGTTGTAATATACTGTATGTTCAATTTTACAATCTACAGTGTACAGTGCAGTGGTAAATATACATGTATTCCAACACTAATCAAACATACAAACCAGTACTGCAAGCCTGCCTTTGGCATATCAGCAAATAATTTGTCTGTTTGCAAATTGCAAATCATGATACATACCGTAGATGTGTGAAAATATAAAATTTCTTTTGTGTGTAGTTCAGGATATCGCACAATTGTTAATCAGTGAAGCAAACATTTGAGTTATATTTGTCAACAAGAAAAGTAAATTCAATATTTCCAAGCATCCACATATTGTTTATGATACAATACTTAGCCAATTATATGCCCTCCCAAATATAAGCATAACAATTTAAAGACTTTTCAAGAAAAAACCCAGGGCCTATTTTGGGGAGTTTAATATGACAAATTACAAATATTACAAATAATATAATAATACAGTTACACCAAACTACATGCGATTTAGTTAGAAATGGAAATACAACATGAATGTCACTGTCTAGCATTAATGTCACTAAATAACTCAACTTACAATGTTACAGTATGTATTAAGATGCAATTTTAGATCATTAAAAGATGGGCGTTAATCCAAACACTGAATTAATACACAAACAGGACGCTTTCTTGAGGTGTTCCAGTACTGGTAATTTTGAAACCCAATTCAGCAATATACCAAAGCTATAAACATCTGTTGCAGAACATGGATGATACAACCCGTCATATAATGCACAGGGTCAATGACAATGTGTTGATACCTTTGTAAAGTTTCCTTTTATTACTTGGAATTTTCTTTACTACACAATTTCTTATACAATTAGCCTTATTTAAAATTTAAATATCCTATTTTAGGTTCTAATTGTATAGCAGAACCGTGGATAACCATAATATTATCTGACTTAATGTCACAATGGACAATACCCATTGTGTGTAAATAAAAATATCCATCACAAACACTTGCCCAGGCTACCCAACCAATTATTTTGCACAATAGAAATAGGAGCAATACCTTTCAACAATGATTATACTGTTTCAGAATTTTGAATCAGTCAGACCACAAAATTCCATAAGTAATTTGAGAATTAATATCAAGGCCAACACAAACACAAAGGGAGAACATCTGTTGGAAACTTGAGTCAAAATAGACATCAACATGAATTACACTATATCACCTTCCCCGACCTGTAATAATATTATTATCAGGTGGGGTCTGCACACAGGCTACGACAACAAGTACAGATTCACCAGAAACATGTACCGGTAACCTTGTAAGCTTACAAGCTCCAAAACAACCCTTTCCTAGAATGATTCCCTTTTCTTTATCATTCAAAACTGAATTTAGCTGATCTCTTCTTATAGCTTTTACATTTCTTAACTTTTCACATTTTAAGAATTGTAGTTCTGCACTGCATTTTTTCTCTGGACCTCTTCCTTAGCTTATCATTTTCAGATCTCAAATAAACTACAGATGACTTCAGGCTATTAATTGCCTTTTTCCTCTCTCTTCTATTAAATAAAAGTTTCTCCTCCTTCTTTAGTTGCTGTCTTTTTCTTTTCTATTCTTTTAGTGCTTTCTTTTTTTCCAGATTCATATGTATTCTATGTTTGGAAAAATATCAGTAATCATATTTCTAATCTGTACAGTTCTGTTCCTACACAACATCTTCGCACCCACACATCGTGTTTAGGACAGAGTTCCAGAACATGAAAATGTTCTGCTCACAGCCCTGCAGGTTCCCAAAGAGTGTGCAGCCCATGTATATCATAGTACAGACTGTAGAAATGTGATTAAATAATATATTTCTAAATCAAACATATAACATTGATAGATTTTTTATATACAAGTGTAAAGCTAATTAAGAAACATTATATTGCTTCAAGGGCAGCATAACCAGAGAATTGTATATGTTGTGCAGTTCTACAAACTCTTAAAACCTAAAAGTGATCTAATCATGTTACAATTTTTCTCCCCCAACCAAATTATAAGAATGATAATAGAATAATACATTTCCCTGTCCATTGAATTTCTATCCAATAAGCTGAAATAAACTGCCAATGTGTATGTCCATAATATTTGCCAGTTCAGGCATTTAGAAACTGTCCGTCTATTTATTTATTAATCCTAAGCTTCCTATAACTTGTTGAATAACTTTCTCGATAGAACTGTCAAAGATTCAATGATAAAAGATCTTTAAATCGTAGGCATATAGACAAAATTGCAATAATTAAGTCTTAACTAGCTTAAATAGGAGAAGATTAAACATACACATCAAAATTACCAAGGTTAAATATATTGGAATGTATTAAAAATATGGCAATTTTAAGACTTACATGCACAGATGAAGCCACGTTGGCGACAGCCGATACACCTACTCGGGAGAACTAGCTTGGTTGGGAGAACTATCGGCAGACGATGGCGATTATCATTGTGACTGGATATAACGCCTGGGCCAAGGCTAGTGTTTGGTTACAAACATGTACACCATAACACCATCTTCTTCATTCTCGCCGTCACTCGCACACTACAAATATAACAAACAGAGAAACTGGAATTTAATACTACAAGGCTCGTATTCGTTTTGTAGCTTATATACGCAACAATTTGAATAAGCTTAGTATCGTAATCGACAGTCGAGTGATCAGGTCGACACGGAGAGATCAGCCATGTTCAATGTTGAAAATTCTTCCACAGCGGACAATCCAACTACGAGGCGTTTCTTGAACGTATTTCCTGAGAAAAGTAACATCTTATAATACTAAATATTAAGTGAACAAAATACTGTATCCAACGCGAGTTTAGCGTTATATTTTATCCTATTTTCCTTCTTCGAATGCAAATATAAATCCCAACGGTCACTTGTAGAATATAGGCGCCAAATTCGCAAATAGTTTCTACGCATGCTCTGAATGAATATATCGCGTGCGCATACATTCTCGTTCCCAGAGCCCGGTTGTCTGCGCCGGGTTTTCGAATAGAACATTATTTTGTTAGTCTAGTATGATAGAAAATTGTTAAAAAGTTACAATGTATAAAATTTGCGAAACGAAAATGTTAACGTGAATTCTTACCTTCTCTTTAACCACGTCGCTAAGAAATCCCTTAAATTTCTGGCGAAATTTGAATGAAGGAAAAAAGTGTCTAATTTCTGCGTCAACTTCGTACAAGGCTGTCATGTCCTCGCCATTTAATTCTTCACTTTCTACATATACAAATATAAAAAATCACATTTATTACACAATATTGATCAAAAAGATAGAACTGCAATATATAGTGTCATTCCAGTAAAAATATCTAATATCGCGAAACTTACCGATACGTTCCCGACCTTCTGGGAAATCATGGGACAGCAACCAATCTTTTACTTCTGAACATCAAAATGTTGTCTGGAAGCATCCATATTGATGTAGCACGATGTAGCTGGTTAAGTCTAACTCGCAAAACGGTTCAAATGTATGATGTATCTACTAACCAGAATGGCCCATATTTATACTATTGTCTTACTGTACGTGGAACGTAAAATTAAAAAATTGAATATGGTCAAATCATGCATTTACGCGTAAGAACAAGTCGTCGTCGCCCTTTTGCAAATACCATAATACATTGTACCTTGGGGGTAACTTTGAAGCAATTCATATGGAGTTAATTGGAAAAATGGAGCTAGGTAAACAGTATTGTTGTGCTCCTGGACACAATATCAGCAACAGCTTTATTCATATTTGTCTTGTATAGCTTCTACACGTTAACTCGCATACAGGCCACTTTCTACCCGCCCCGTCTTAATTTTCTTGGGAAACCTACTTCCCGGAAAACTACTGAGAGTACTAGTAGTTACCAATCACAATGTACATAAATCGCTATAAACACAGCGAAGTAGTGAGAAAGATCGATTTTCTGTCAGTTTAAAACCGTTTAAACTTGCTGCAAATTACTCACAGAAGACAGAAATGCTATTTCAGAAACCCTATATTTCAAAAACTTCCTTTCCCCAAACCCCCCCCCCCCCCCGAAATAATTTTGCCTTGCTACGGCATTCTTTTCTCAAATATTGGAAAAGATTATTTGTTTTTGTGTTCTTTTCTGCTAAATAATTGCAGATTTTTGACTCGCAACTCGCAGATTTTTAACTCGCAGCTCTCAGACTCGCAACTCGCAGACTCGCAACTCGCAGACTCGCAACTCGCAGACTCGCAACTCGCAGACTCGCAACTCGCAGACTCGCAACTCGCATCGGAGTATAAGAGCCGATTCGGAAAAAGAGAGCCAAAATGTATTCATTGGGGGCTGATATCATTGATATGGACATTATAAGTTAGCGCTGCAAGTGGAGCCGTAACAGCCCCTGGAATGAGAGTCGTTTTGATCTGTGGGGCTGAATTGGAAAACGGTGGGGCTGAATCGAAAAATGGCAGGGCTGTTTTGGAAACGGGTAGGGCCAAATTGGCTTTTAGTGTACCTAAAATAGCCCTGTTAGTGTCGATCTAGCTCTCGAATCCCAAAATGGCTTTCACGTAGGGCCAAAACAGCTTCGGCTCCAACAGGGCTAAAACGAAATTTGGGGTCGTTTCAACCCTTTTTCATTTACAGTGAGGGTACCGTCTGTAGTTAGTTATATATATATATATATATATATATATATATATATATATATATATATATATATATATATATATATATATATATATATATATATATATATATATATATATATATATATATATATATATATATATATATATATATATATATATATATATATATATATATATATATATATATATATATATATATATATATATATATATATATAAACTACAGACGGTACCGTTTCGGCCTTTTGGGCCTCATCAGTGTAGTGCTGATGAGCAGGATGAAGGTAACTGCTATTTACAGTCACCCTTGATGCCACACACATGTGGGACATACCATAGTGCTCAAACTGCAAGCAGTGAGCGTGCGCACAATGCATATATATATATATATATATATATATATATATATATATATATATATATATATATATATATATATATATATATATATATATATATATATATATATATATATATATATATATATATATATATATATATATAAAGTAGAGTGCTGCGTAGACAGTGTTTTGAATATATAGCAAAGTGAAAAGGTGGTAAACTGCCAAGAATTTAGTGACGAGAAACTGACGTTTCGAGCGGAGTCCTTCATCAGAGTAAGACCAATGAAGCTTACTCTGATGAAGGGCTCCGCTCGAAACGTCAGTATCTCGTCACTAAATTCTTGGCAGTTTACCACCTTTTCACTTTGCCATATATATATATATATATATATATATATATATATATATAATAGTCAAATACATATATGGAAAAAGTGACTGCCCCAACCGGGAATCGAACCCTGGTCTCCGAATCAACGTTTCGGCGCTCTGACCTATGAGCTAATGAGACACGGTCAGAACAGTCAGTGATTTCTCCATATACGTATTAATTCGCCGCTTTCACTTAAACACCAACAGGCAGACATCGCATCTAACCATAGCGTGGTGCAAGGACTCCCGAGTAGCGAAGCGATACACGACTTCTTGTATACAGAGGGCTTTAAGAATAATAATTGATATGAGAGAGGATTTAAATATAGTCAAATACATATATGGAAAAAGTGACTGCCCCAACCGGAAATCGAACCCTGGTCTCCGAATCAACGTTTCGGCGCTCTGACCTATGAGCTAATGATACACGGTCAGAACAGTCAGTGATTTCTCCATATACGTATTAATTCGCCACTTTCACACCATAGCGTGGTGCAAGGCCTCCCGAGCGCACTTCCCAAAGTAGCGAAGCGATACACGACTTCTTGTATACAGAGGGCTTTAAGAATAATAATTAGTATGAGAGAGGATTTAAATATAGTCAAATACATATATGGAAAAAGTGACTGCCCCAACCGGGAATCGAACCCTGGTCTCCGAATCAACGTTTCGGCGCTCTGACCTATGAGCTAATGAGACACGGTCAGAACAGTCAGTGATTTCTCCATATACGTATTAATTCGCCGCTTTCACTTAAACACCGTACTATCTAACCATAGCGTGGTGCAAGGTAATATTTGGCATTAGGTAATATTTGGCATTTCACTCGATCAAACTACATGTTGAAAGGATTTATGGTGAAGGAAAATTTCGAGTGTTGGAATACATACATTTTAAGACGAAACCGGGACCAGTTGCGAAAAATGCAACTTCAAGGCCTTCCGGCTGGGAATTGAACCCGCGACCCAGCGATGCTAGTGCAGTGCTCTGACCACTGAGCTACGGAAGCCGTTGCCGAGAGCGTAGTCACGAGTTCTGTATATATGGTGGTGGTAATGCCGGGATAAGATTCTGGGTATATTATAGGTAACATTTGGCATTTCACTCGATCAAACTACATGTTGAAAGGATTTATGGTGAAGGAAAATATATATATATACATCCTGCTCATCAGCACTACACTTATGAGGCCCAAAAGTCCGAAACGGTACCGTCTGTAGTTATATATATATATATATATATATATATATATATATATATATAACTACAGACGGTATATATTACATATATATATATACACATATATATATATATATATATATATATATATATATATATATATATATATATATATATATATATATATATATATATATATATATATATATATATATATATATATATATATATATATATATATACACACATATATATATATGTATATATATATATATATGTATATATATATATATATATATATATATATATATATATATATATATATATATATATATATATATATATATATATATATATATATATATATATACAGTAATTTTAGTAGAGCCATTTTGGCCCCAAAAATGGGGCCAAAATTTTGACCCTGAGGTGACCCCATTAATAGGGCCGTTTTGGCCCCCTTGCACTAGGGCCCTTATTTTGGGGCTGTTTTGGTCCTTTTTGTAGGGCTGTTTTGACCCAAGATGGCACCATTTTTATAGGGCTGTTTTGGCCCCCTTGCACTAGGCCAATTTTGGCCCTTATTTTGGGGCTGTTTTGGTCCTTTTTATAGGGCTGTTTTGACCCAAGATGGCACCATTTTTATAGGGCGGTTTTGGCCCCCTTGCACTAGGGCCAATTATGTCTCTTATTTTGGGCTGTTTTTGCACCCATAAAATAGCATTATTTTGTACCCTTTTTTGAATTGTTTTAGTCATCAAGATCTGTTTTACAGGGCCGTCTTAAAAACTAAAAACAGTACTGTGATAATTTATGCTGGAGGGCTGTCCTAATTGAGGGGCTGTCTTAGCAGGCTATGCTATGACCCACAAATGTATCATTAGAAAGCGTTTCGTTTACCTGAGCCTCGCCAAAAAACTGATCCTTGTACAATAATTAGTAGAACAAGTAACAAATATATTGTATTTCAAATCACAACAACTGTATTACATAAAAACTAATGTACAGGGGAAAAAGATGGCCTCCTACTACTTTACAGTCCTGAAAAAACAGGATTTTTCTTGCACAACATTTAACCTATTTTATATACAACTATACAAGTAATTCATATATTTATTACTGTATATACATGACAAAATTATCGCATTCTAATTGGTGGAGAGGAGTGCAATTATTTTGTTAATTGCACTGCAATTAATGAAAAGAGATGACACTGGGAACAAGTTTGAGAATAAAATTCAAAATGGTGGTTATTATATACTGGAACGTGTTCCAGTTTCCACTACTTGTCATACACAAATATAACTCAAGTCACAAAACATGGTGATTTTTAAGTCATGTCATGTATATAATAAACAAGTAAGCATATGATTTTGCTCGTGAAATTAAGAATTTACGCTATGCATGATATTTGAAAATGCAATTTTGGCACAATTTTCAAATATCTACTTGTAGAGTAAATCCTTAATTGTACTTGCTATCATGATTACCTAAATTAATAATAACATAACTAATACATCATTATTTTTAAAAAAAATTCCAACTACTTTACATTTGTAAGTACACCAGTAATGGTCTTGACTGAAACAGGACATTTTTCTGGCAAATTCCATTAACACCATGTCCAGAAAACAGTAAATGTTTTTACCTATTTTGTGTTTCCACATTATTAGGTTGATACACTGCTAGCAACATTTTTTGCTAGCAACATGATTTGTTCTTTAACCACATTGTCCAATGACTGCTCATCCTGTAATTAGAAGCCATATATGCAGTTAGATATCAGTCTTATACAAGAAAAGGTAACAAACAGAACCTGGAAAGAAGCATTTATAGGTGCTGGTCATTTTAAAAATGCACAACATTGGTAGTGACATGAGGCCAAGTTGATCAAGTAGAAGTCATCTACCCAATTTGTCCCAGGAAATATTGATGAACTCGGCCTCAGTCTCTTACCAATACTGTGTGTTTTGAATAACTTGCCTCCTGTAATTAATCCCTAGTAGTGATCTCCCTGAGAACTCATAGGGATATTAAATTAGTGCCAGTACATATTGTTATAGTACCGGTAATACTAGTGATTAAGAACTCAATGTGAACCTTGTCATTATGTATCTTAAGTAGCAGTATACATATATAAAGTAAATGGTTTGAACCCAGGATTATCATAAGATGTGTGAAGTTGATCATCCAGGTTGTTGTAGTCTTGAGAAAGACTGTTGTTGGTGACTGACGTTTCGACGGCCATTACAGTGGGAAATTGCATATCATTTCCCCAAACTAATTAACCAAACACTGTGTAATAAATTGAACTGCACGACCGGCCAAAATACACGAGCGCACTAACCAACTGAACGATGGTAGCTTGGCAAACATATTCATTATATACAATGGTGGAAATGCCAATGAAGTGAATGGGTTTATTACCGAGAATATTTGGCATTTATTTCCCAATGAATAGTGTATTGAAAGGAAAATTGTGAGTGTGAATATAAATTAATTTTATAAATTGATAGATAGAGTAAATATTTATTCAGAATAAAAACACTTCAGAATTTACAATATTCTGTTGCAACTAATTATTCAGGATAAAACGCTTCAGAATTTTACAATATTCTGTTGTCAATGTCTATCAAATATTCGAAGTGGAAAATAATATGCTGTAATTACTGATTACAGTATACAGTATTATTAGTATAAATATAATATAAATTTGGATTATATAATAGCAATTTTATAATATTAATATAATATAAATTTTGATGGGTTTGATTCCAGACAGAAGCCCGAGAAGGTCTTACAGTTGCAGGTTCCAGTCTTAATCCAATTAATGGAGTGTAAATGCCAAATATTCTCAGTAAAATATCCATTCACTTCATCGGCATAGCACATCATATATGATATAATACTGAACTTGTTGGCAAGTTCCTGTCAAGGGCCTCCATAGTTTAGTCAGTTGGGGCACTGACCAGTTCATAATTTCTCAGGGTTGTGGCTTTGATTTTCCAGCCAGAAGGCCTTGAAGTTGGATTTTTCACAACCCATCTTAGTTCAGTGTCAACACTTTCATAATCAAGTGCCAACCAGATACCATTTTTCTCTTCAAGATCATATAAACAGTGATGGTGCACTTTCCTTCTGGGTTTTAACTGACTCATATAAAGATCTTTGTCAGCAAAAAAGCTGTTTTACTTATAACCTGACGAAAGCGGATCAATATAAATGTTTCATTCTGTTCTTCATTAAATTACCAACAGCGACTCACTCGACTAATATACAATGGCGCCCCCTGGTGCATGAAATACAGACTTAAGTGTTATTAAACACTAAGAGAGCATTAGATTATCGCCAAAATCGTGAACAATTTGTATACAACTCACCAGTGATAGCAATGACGCGTCCAAAATACGCTTTCCAGCCACCTTTAGGCGGTTTTGCCAAAGTTTGTCAAACAACAGTCAGTCAACACAATGCCTTCTTTCTTCGTATTAGCGAGAATACTCTTTATATCCCGAACGAAATCTTCAGTGAGCACAGTCGTCTCGTTGATATAAATCCAGTAGATAAACACGTATTACATCTCGCTTCTAGATATGTTTCATACCTCAAATAAAGTTTTAAAGTTGTATATAAAAGCTTCTCTTCGAAGATTAGATGTCAACGTCCCTTGCGAGTTGCGAAGAATACGAAATATGCGCCATAACATCACGTGTCACTCCGATCACGTGCTATACCGGTGGTATTTTGATACCATTTTCCAAAATGCGAGAGGATTTCAGTATTATTAATGGTAGTTTATTTCATTATTTAACGTGATTGTGTGGTTATCAAAAAAATACCAAACTACAATATGCATGCCCTACGTTGGAAGTGAAATTTAATCAAATTCAATAATTTTCGTGCGTTGCGTATGTCGGGTAGGACGATTAACCGGTCCATTCGGCATATTTGTTCTCAGACCCCATTAGTCACGGCCACATATATCCAACATGGCGGATTCCTGGTATCAGATACAAATATCAGATACAAATATCTAATAGACCAGTATTTATTTTATTTATTTTATTTACAAGATTTGCCAGACGATAAACACATACAAGATGAAAAAGCTATAGTGATTGACAAATAAATTGACAAATAAATATACAGCCGGAGACTTGACCCCTGACCCCAAACAGCCCATGTTCGAAAAATCCAAAATGTCTTTCCAGCACACTGCAGTACTGTATGAGATATTTAGAAACTGTTTTGCCTTGTCGGTACAGCTCATGTATGTTTGTTCTGTTTTGGCCCCTATTATTGTTCTGTTTTGGCCCCAAAATGTTTTGCCAGCACGCTGCAGTAATGTGTGACATAAGGTGTACAGCCAAGAACTGTGCGCCTTGTTAGTAAAACCCATGCTTGTTCTGTTTTGGCCCTAATAGGGTCCAAAACAGCCCATGTTTCAGAAATCCAAAATGGCTCTGTGGGGCCAAAACGCTTCCTACTTGGCCAAAACAGCCCTTAAAACTGAAACAGCCCTTGTGTTCTGTTTTGACTCCTGCTTGGGGCCAAAATGCCCCATGTTTGTAAAAGCCAAAATGGCTCCTAGGGGCCAAATTGGCTCTCTTAAAATTACTGTGTATATATATATATATATATACATATATATATATATATATATATATATATATATATATATATATATATATATATATATATATATGTATATAATATATATATATATATATATATATATATATATATATATATATATATATATATATATATATATATATATATATATATATATATATATATATATATATATATATATATATATATATATATATGTATATATATATATATATATATATATATATATATATATATATATATATATATACATATATATATACGGTGAAGGAAAATTTCGAGTGTTGGAATACATACATTTTAAGACCAAACCGGGACCAGTTGCGAAAAATGCAACTTCAAGGCCTTCCGGCTGGAATTGAACCCGCGACCCGCCCGCGATGCTAGTGCAGTGCTCTGACCACTGAGCTACGGAAGCCGTTGCCGAGAGCCTAGTCACGAGTTCTGTATATATGGTGGTAATGCCGGGATAAGATTCTGGGTATATTATAGGTAATATTTGGCATTTCACTCGATCAAACTACATGTTGAAAGGATTCACGGTGAAGGAAAATTTCGAGTGTTGGAATACATACATTTTAAGACCAAACCGGGACCAGTTGCGAAAAATGCAACTTCAAGGCCTTTCGGCTGGAATTGAACCCGCGACCCTGCGATGCTAGTGCAGTGCTCTGACCACTGAGCTACGGAAGCCGTTGCTGAGAGCCTAGTCACGAGTTCTATATATATGGTGGTAATGCCGGGATAAGATTCTGGGTATATTATAGGTAATATTTGGCATTTCACTCGATCAAACTACATTGGTCTTAAAATGTATGTATTCCAACTCTCAAAATTTTCCTTCACCGTGAATCCTTTCAACATGTAGTTTGATTGAGTGAAATGCCAAATATTACCTATATATATATATATATATATATATCTATATATATATATATATATAGTACAATATCTACAGACACGTGTTTCGCTGTTCCACAGCTCATCAGTGTAGCTTGGTACGATCTAGATATGGGCACGAGATCTAATTATACACAAACGATTGCCGGTGACAACCGCTTGTGGTACAAACAGCGGTCATGCGCACATCCAGAGAGCGTGAAGCGGTGTAGGGCCAGAGTGCTCAAACTACCACAAGGGTAGTGGGCGTTGCATTATCGCTAAAGGACACCTACACCAACTTCGCAGAGTGCTCAACAACACCGAAGTGAAGGAGTGTAATAATACAATATCTATATATCTATATCTATATATATATATATATATATATATATATATATATATATATATATATATATATATATATATATATATATATATATATATATATATATATATATATATATATATAGCAAAGTGAAAAGGTGGTAAACTGCCAAGAATTTAGTGACGAGATACTGACGTTTCGAGCGGAGCCCTTCATCAGAGTAAGACGAGATGAAATCAAATAAATAGGGCTTATATATATATATGCCAAAAGGGTGTCACAAGTAGAAAGTAGCCAATCAAATGCACGGGAGATAAACAAACTAATAATTAATGAGATGGGAAACGTTAGATCATTTGCTATTTTTAAACAGTCGATCAGCAAGCAGACTGAGGGGGCGGGAGAAATGACGGGTCCAATATTCAAGGGGATTAGGCGATAATATTAGCATAGGAAACAAAAACTTGAAAAGGAACGAAAGTGCATACGCGAATAATAAAAAATTAATAATAATAAAGGTTCCAAGCAAACTAAAATAACCAAAAACTTGTAGGAAATTAAATAAAAGAAAAACGTTCGTTAAGACCAAGAGGATGTGTGGTGCCAAGTTTAAAAATGAGACGCTTCTCTTGCCGCTTGCGGTTATCGTTGCCACCGGAGATGGGAAGGATGGCACAGACTTTCATGTCTGAAACCAAATGGTTGGAGCTGTTGAAATGGCGGGCTACAGGTTTGCCACCATCATTGATCCTCACGGAACGAAGATGTTCAGCAAACCTGTCTGAAAGACGTCGCCCATTTTCACCGATGTAGATTTTAGGGCATTTATCGCATGAAATGCAATAAATTATGTTGGTGGACGTGCATGAAAAAGCATGACGGATTGTGTGGTCGAATTTGGGGGCAGTAATAACTGTGGTGGGATTGAGAAAAGCGCATGTGTTACAGCGGGAACGGCCGCAATAAAATGTTCCCGCTGGTGCCGAGGTATTTTGTTTAAGGGCACTATGTACTAAGGAGTCACGAATGTTTTTATTACGGCGAAAAGATACCAAAGGGTTGTCGGTGAAAATGGCTGACGTCTCAGGATCATTTTGTAAAATGTGAAAATTCCGATTAATAATATTTTTAACTTTAAAATTGAAAGGATGAAATGTTAGAACTAAAGGAATTTTATTGTTTGAAACTCGTTCGAGAAAAGCTTTCTGAACGGCGAGGTCTAAAAGGTTGGTAGGGTAACCACGTTGGACAAAAAAAGATCTCATTTCCATTGATTTGACTTGAAAATCTTGGTCGTCGCTACATAAGCGGCGAAGACGCAATAATTGAGAGTAAGGGATGGATTGCTTAGTGTGGTTGGGATGAGAGGATGAAAATAGAAGATAACTATGGGAGTCAGTAGGCTTGTACGAGACCGACGTTTTCAGCGAATCACCATTAATCGAAATTAAAATATCAAGGAACGACACAGAGGTCTCGCTGATTTCCCACGTGAACTTCAGAGCAGGATGAAAATCATCAACAAAGTTGATGAACTGCTCTAAAAGGACACGTGAACACGACGCTGTTCCTAAACAGTCATCGATAAATCTTCCGAAAAAATCAGGCAAGGGACCCGTGTATTGTTCAAAGATCTGTTTTTTCAACATAACCAACAAATAAATTAGCATAGCTTGGACCATTTTGGTGCCCATCGCAACACCACTTATTTGTTGATAATGTTCACCATCAAACGAAAAATTGTTAAGGGTAAGCACTAGTTCTGCTAAGCGGAGTAACGTGGTTGTGGAGGGTTCTAAATTAGTACGCTGATCAAAGAAAAACTTCAGAGCTTCAAGGCCATCACAATGGGGAATGACGGTGTATAAGGACTTGACGTCCATCGTGAAAATAAATTTATCGGAACTACTGAAACGTAACTGGTCGAAAATTTGCAAGGCATGTTTAGTATCTTTGCATTACCAGAAATTTGGGACATTTTGCGCCCGCGTTCGTACCCAGCGGCTATTCGCTTTATACTAGATTTCCTTAGATTTCCGAACATCAAAATGTCTGCCCGATCTTCCAAAGATCGTGTGCCGTACAGTGTTCTTCACAATCTAAGCTCTGTAGATATCTTGTACGACGACAGAAAGAAGAAGGAAAAACCTAAAACAGTTGGCGTATTTGAAGCCGAACGTCTGATTGTGCGCAGAAAGGATAAGTCAACCTGTCTCCTCACATAAATAAGAGGGGCTTCAGTACTCAGTTTTAACTTCCAATCTATATCTTTTGCTTTTTGTAATAATCAAGAACCTCAGACATTTTCAATTTCGCGCGCGAACGATTATGGTCAATAATATTCGCGGGATCGTCACGACGATAAACTTGCATTGTTTTGACAGTTTCACGCAAAATATCACGAAATGTCACGGAATATTTGCCCTATTTCTCGCGAGAAGAGTCTGGGAACGAGATTGCAAATAAACAAGAAGAAATATGGCTGCTTTGTGAGAGAAAAACCTTTCAGTTTCTAGTCGTTCTCTCACCGTCGCCTCCATGATACTCAAAGGCGTCCTGGTGCGTTCAATCAAAAGACTGCTAAAATAAGAAAGTTCAAAGGCTTTTGGAACCATGTAGACGTGAAGTAACCAATATTTTGATGAGCTTTATGGATATTTCGAACCTTGGCGAATACATCTCGAGCACCGAACCTTACATCGACCCCAAGGATAATAGTATATTCGATCGATTTTCACAACAAGTTTTCAAACATTACTAATGGTTTACCATGCCGAATGTGTCGAATCGGCGGCATAAATACATCGATTTAGTGAACCTACTACACTTCAAGGTCAGTGAATATTTTTTCGTTTTAATTCTTCCTTATTGAAATCACTATAGGAATCGAGCAACGAACCCGTGAACTCTAAACTACAAGTAGGGTAATTTTTGAATTTTTAACACGGTACAGTGTAATCCCTTGTACGATTTCGCCGCCATGTTTGAGTTATTTTAAACCGCGAGACGCCATCTTGTCCCAAATTTCTGGTAATGGATATAAGAAGGCAACTTCTTAACCAAAGGATACATAACGTTGTCTAGAAAACTGGAAACGAGCTCGGTGGGGCAACTACAAGCGGAAACAATCGGCCTGCCAGGATTGTTAGGTTTATGGATTTTAGGTAGGAAATATATGACAAGGCGTTCTGGGGGTTGTTAATATAAGGTTAGATGCAGAGGCAGGCAAGTCACCGGCTTGGATGAAATTCTTGATGGTAGTTTTGACGGATTTTTGGTGAGATTGAGTGGGATCGGAATTCAACTTAGTATAAAAGATGGTGTCGCTGAGTTGACGAAGAGCCTTTTGTCGATACAAGTCCGCTCTCCAGACAACTACAGCGCCACCTTTGTACGCAGGTTTTATGACAACGTCATTTCGGCATCGTAATGAATTCAAAGCTAGAAGCTCTTCTTTGTTAAGGTTATGAACTTGTTTTCTGCGCGGAGGTTGCAATTTATCAATGTCATGGCGGCATTGTCTTACGAAAAGATCAAGGGAAGAAAAACCACCTTCGGATGGAGACCAAGACGACTTCTTGGGGTTGAGTTCTTCGAAAATATCCTTATTGCTATTGAAAGTGGGCTTATCATGAAAAAAGGCTTTGAGGCGCATGCGGCGGAAGAAAGATTCGGTATCCTCTTTAACTGAAAATAGATCGATGGGCCCGGAGTTGGGAACAAACTTGAGACCTTTCGTAAGAACAGATCTCTCGGGGTCAGATAATGGCAAATCAGAGGGAATAGTGAAAACTAGATAGCGGTAAACAAAATAGGTGGGCAGACCTGGGAGAGAGAGGACTTACATCCCGAGATGTAGTCATCAGTATGTTGTATATTACTGGACATAGATTTAATAGTGATACGCATCAAACGACGGGAATGACTCGAACAAGCCGCTGATATGTGATGGGAATAACGACGATCGATAGCGGGGAGATTAAAAGACAATAAATCAAAAGAGGATCTAAAACCGTAGGGAATGACCCCCGATATAAACAACGACTGGAAAAACGGGTTTTAGATAAAATAAGGTCAAACAAACGTAGAGCATGATTACTGATCGACGGTAAAAAAGGAAGCAAATAACTTACCATTTCCTGATGGAGACTTTGACGAAACTTCTTAAGGTTAGGCATGTCGCAGCGGTATATAGAATATCCGAGAGTAGTAAAAAAGTAGAGTACGGCGTAGACAGTGTTTTGAATATATAGCAAAGTGAAAAGGTGGTAAACTGCCAAGAATTTAGTGACGAGATACTGACGTTTCGAGCGGAGCCCTTCATCAGAGTAAGACGAGATGAAATGAAATAAATAGGGCTTATATATATATATGCCAAAAGGGTGTCACAAGTAGAAAGTAGCCAATCAAATGCACGGGAGATAAACAAACTAATAATTAATGAGATGGGAAACGTTAGATCATTTGCTATTTTTAACAGTCGATCAGCAAGCAGACTGAGGGGGCGGGAGAAATGACGGGTCCAATATTCAAGGGGATTAGGCGATAATATTAGCATAGGAAACAAAAACTTGAAAAGGAACGAAAGTGCATACGCGAATAATAAAAAATTAATAATAATAAAGGTTCCAAGCAAACTAAAATAACCAAAAACTTGTAGGAAATTAAATAAAAGAAAAACGTTCGTTAAGACCAAGAGGATGTGTGGTGCCAAGTTTAAAAATGAGACGCTTCTCTTGCCGCTTGCGGTTATCGTTGCCACCGGAGATGGGAAGGATGGCACAGACTTTCATGTCTGAAACCAAATGGTTGGAGCTGTTGAAATGGCGGGCTACAGGTTTGTCACCATCATTGATCCTCACGGAACGAAGATGTTCAGCAAACCTGTCTGAAAGACGTCGCCCAGTTTCACCGATGTAGATTTTAGGGCATTTATCGCATGAAATGCAATAAATTATGTTGGTGGACGTGCATGAAAAAGCATGACGGATTGTGTGGTCGAATTTGGGGGCAGTAATAACTGTGGTGGGATTGAGAAAAGCGCATGTGTTACAGCGGGAACGGCCGCAAGAAAATGTTCCCGCTGGTGCCGAGGTATTTTGTTTAAGGGCACTATGTACTAAGGAGTCACGAATGTTTTTATTACGGCGAAAAGATACCAAAGGGTTGTCGCGACGAAAAGACTGGTTTAAGCAGCATTAAATGTACCTTAAATGTATCTTAAACATGGATTTAAGCAGCTTTAAGCAAACGTTTCAGCACATTTGAGGGGCACTTAAATGTAGCTTAAGGTTCAAATATTTAAGACACATTTAAGCGCACAATTAAACGCAGCTTAAATATCATAAATTTAAGGCACGTTTAAATAGCAACTAATTTGCCTGCTTAAACCTGCCTTAAATTAGGACCTTAAATGTGATGTACTGGTGTTCCCTGCATTGTTTGGATTATTAATTTTAATCCTGGATATGTTCTTATGTTAGCATTAATAAGATGTTTTGAAACCGAAGGAAATCAAGGTTCATGCATAATCCAGCCATTATACCCACAACTCAGAAGATTACAACGTATGTACTATAATTGCATAAACAATTTATTTACAAGTTTAAAAAAAATACAAATAACAATCGAATATCACGGAGCATAGTGTCAAATTATGAATGATGCATGAAAAGATACATGGTTCTAGTTCAAGTTCAACTGCTTGGCTGTCTCACAGCCCACTCTGGGCCAGCAGGACAAGGCCTCGCTGACTTTTCCCCATCTTTCTTTTCTTTCAACATGCCTCTGGCATGTTTAGTCAATGTCTTCAGATAAGCAGCATCCAACTTCTCTTTCAACTTTTCATCTTCTGTCTCTCCCAACTTAACCTTCGCACTTTGTAGTTTTTCAGCCTTCTGGGAAGAACAGCATTCTCTTCAACCTCTTCGTATTCACTTTCCTCACTCGACATATACCCCAGGTCAAACATTTGGTTCATCTTGCGCGTACACTTTTTATTAAGTTCTGGCATCAGTTCAGCAAAACTAATTAGACGTCTTTCCAATTTCTAAAATATAATTAGGAAAATAAGTGTTAGGAATTAACAAATCCATATTTTTAGGTACATGCACAACCCTGTAATAATTTATTTCTACAACATAAGTCAGTTTTAATGATAAGAGATAAATTGTGGTGGGAACACTATGTTTTATATTTTATAAGCAAGACAAGACAAGTTGTCAAGACAAGACAAGACAAGTTGTCAAGACAAGACAAGTTGTCAAGACAAGACAAGTTGTCAAGACAAGACAAGTTGTCAAGACAAGACAAGTTGTCAAGACAAGACAAGTTGTCAAGACAAGACAAGTTGTCAAGACAAGACAAGTTGTCAAGACAAGACAAGTTGTCAAGACAAGACAAGTTGTCAAGACAAGTTGTCATGACAAGTTGTCAAGACAAGTTGTCAAGACAAGTTGTCAAGACAAGTTGTCAAGACAAGTTGTCAAGACAAGTTGTCAAGACAAGTTGTCAAGACAAGTTGTCAAGACAAGACGTCAAGACAAGACAAGTTGTCAAGACAAGACAAGACAAGACAAGACAAGACAAGTTGTCAAGACAAGACAAGTTGTCAAGACAAGACAAGTTGTCAAGACAAGACAAGTTGTCAAGACAAGACAAGTTGTCAAGACAAGACAAGTTGTCAAGACAAGACAAGTTGTCAAAACAAGACAAGTTGTCAAAACAAGACAAGACGTCAAGACAAGTTGTCAAGACAAGAGCATCTGCATGCAAGTAACATGACAAAAGTTTAAACATAAGTGGCTAGACCAAACTTGAATAGTTTGAGGTGGTATTAGGAGAACAATTATGTTTTACTAGTACTGTAGCTGTTCACAGTTACCTATGAGCAGCTATTAGCTGAACAGGATTGTTCTCCTACATATGAAATCAAGAGTAAGACTAAAAACAAATAATCAGCAGACTCATTTATCCATTCCTGCTTACACCGGCTTCAACCAGCATAATAACAATCAAATGTTTCCCATGTTGGTAATATTGCAACAATTGTTGCCTGCTCAAGCAACAACTGCTTAGTGAAAGTCTAGCTAAACATCCAAGCAAAAATCCAACAAAAGCCCAGCTTGATTGTATTTAATATCTAATAATTACTTTCAAGGCTTTGCATGGCCAGGTTGCCTGTTTACATTACTGATTTGCTAACTAAATATAAACATACTTGTGCTTTAAGATCATCTGACCGAAATCTGCTACTTGAGCCAAAATCCAAAACTGTGACTCATGGAGACAGAGCGTTCAGCAAACTGTGGAATTCATTACCACAGGAAATTAGAAGCTTTGATATGTTAAGTAGTTTTAAGTCAGCACTTAAGACTTTTCTTTTTTTAAATTAATGTTTTTTTGTTCATAGTGGTAATATAATGTAGTGGGCTTTGTCTTATAATGGAACTGTAATTAGTTTTATAAGTAAAATAAAGAATATATTGTTGTAAGAGCATTAAGACTATTGTATAATGCTCCTAATATGCCTATTATTATTATTATTATTATTATATAACAAAGCACTCAATGTCTGATCCCTTGGGAACCATTTAGTTTTGTTTTCCCTCGAGTCTCAATGATTCCCTTGACTTCATAATAATAATAAAAGACATATTAGGAGCATTATACAATAGTCTCAATAATCTCTTACAACAATATATTCTTAATTTTACTTATAAAGAGTTTCATTATAAGGTAAAACCTACTACATATATTACCACTATGAACAAAAAACTATTAATTTTAAAAAAGAAAAGTCTTAAATGCCGACTTAAAACTACTTAACAGTTAACATATCAATGCTTCTAATTTGGTGCTGCAACCGAGAATATTCTTTCTCCACGAGTCACCATTTTGGATTTTGGCTCAAGTAGCAGATTTCGGTTAGATGACCTTAAAGTACGAGTAGGTTTATATTAATTAGTTAGCAAATCAGTAATATAAACAGGTGCCTGGCCATGCAAAGCCTTGCAAGTAATTATTACTATCTTAAAAACAATATTTAATCTCACCGGCAACCAGTGAAGAATACGAAGCACATGGGAGATATGCTCCTTGCAACCAGACATAAAATTCAGTAAAGTAATTGTAACTTTACGGTTATCACTGAGTAAAACGGATACTATAATAAAAATTTCAGGGTCCTTGAGCTACCCCTAAATATTAATAGTTTTTAATACAATTTTACACACAGCATTTTTAACCCAATTGGAACCAATTGGAGGATGAGATTATACAAAATAAAAAAATAAGGACAACCCTAATACTTCATGGTAACAATACATCAAGTCTCCCACTATATTTTATGGTTAGGATTAGGGTTATGGTTAGGATTAGGGGTATAAAAACAGATGGAAACCTGGTCTAGTGTTATCATGAAGTATATACCACAACAAAGTGAAATGTTGGAACTCACCATTTCCTCTTGAAACCTTCATCATTGAGGTGACCACTAAGACAACACTTCCAGGTCCTCAACAGTCAACTGGTTTAGGAACGATATCTTCTAGTATGTCATTCCCACTGACACCTTGGGTAGCACTAAGGAACACTCTTAAAATTTAAAATAGAAAGAGCTTCATCTTGTTTCTCCATGATTGTGTCTAGTCTTGTTAATAAACTTCTTTGAAAATCTACAAAAAGAAATATAGAAAGCAACTTTAAAAAATCATATAAAACATGAGTTCACATCATGGGGCTGCATGTTTACAAACATGAAGCCATGTTGGCTCCCAAATCGGTACAACCCATCTACGAATAAACCCTTGGAGCCAGTTGTTCAAAAGGTGATGAGCTTACAGTAACACAGAATTATTTTTGCCTTTGTTCTCAAATAAAATAAACCGCTGGTTAAATGTTATTTCACAGTTAGCACTAATCGCCCTTTAAACAACCAGCCCATGTTAGCATTTACACAATTGCCGGTTTACATAAATACATGATGTAACTGTTAAATCTCTCATAAACAAAGATATAACAGCATAAATGAAAATATATTCATCATTAGAAGGCCACATAACAGTACTTCTCAATGTTCAGTCAAAAGTTATCAATTTATTTTGACAAATTACAATGCAAGTGCCATCAGCTTACTATCATGGTGAAAGAAACAAAATTTATATGATAAACAATTGTGGGTAAATGTAACCAACTTATCACGAGTTAACCCATGTGACTTTGTAATAATAATATTTATTCAGGATACCCACATCACTGGAGTATTTTTTCTGTGATGTCCTGCAATTTCATTATATCAGCGCTTTCATTATATTAATCTCTAAATTATCTTATCATGTATGCTCAATTGCAGCAAAACACAACCGCTCCATAAATATGTGACCGGTGAAAATGGTCATTGAAAACTAAAAAGCAGCGGTCAAGGTGCTAATATCGCCAGTTATAGACGCCTTTCATAATGGCGGCCAGTCTAAATATTATTTTATATGCATGTAAATTAGCCTTTCTGGCCTCGTTACAAAGCATAGACCTCTTTCATAATGGCACCCAAATTAAATATTCTTTTATATTAATTTAAATTAGCCTTTCTGACCTCGTTCGTGTGTCTGTAATTCCAAAGAATCTTTGCTTGTAACGAGGCCAGAAAGGCTAATTTACATGCATATAATAGAATATTTAGACTGACCGCCATTATGAAAGGCGTCTATTGACCGGCCATTCATGTTGTACTCAAGAACAATTATGACTAAACTAGTGTTTGTAGTACATGTAGTGCATGGCTTTAGCCAAAATAAAATTTTAAATGCCCCCTTGTTCTAATGTGTTAAAAGCAATTGGTAGAAGTTCATTATTTTAACTTACTTTGTACTCCTCTAGACAGTCCTGAAGTGGCAAGGTTTGCACCAACTGCCAAATTATCAAAACTCTCAAATACAGCTAGAAGTTTGAGAGGATGCAGAAAATAAAATTAGCAATTTAGCACATATATCATACAATACCTTCATTACATACACTTAAACTATATTTGCTGTATGTAGTTTTAATCGAAATAGGCTTATCAATGTCCCAAATTTGCATCAGGCACAGACACTGATAATCTGTGATCATTTATCATGACATGTATGATTTTCAAGTGTTTAATAGACCATATTCATAAACTATAGAAACCATAGCAAGAAATATATCCCAAGATAACTTAATACTTCTTATATCAGGGTTGTAACAGTTATTCAACGTAAGTGTTTATGGTTGTTATATATTATCAAGTGGTAGAAATATAAAGAAACCTTTAAATATAAACCCAACTATTTTAATATGGACAAATACGGAAATACCAAACTTTAATTTCCCAATCCCTGATAAATACCAGCTATAAAGGCTTAATACTGAAAATCGATCGATGCAATACATGTAGATAATACATAATCATGATATATGTGACCAGGATATACCACAGTCAACAAAATTTGGCCTCATATATTTGAAAATACTTGGACAACGAAGCCCATATGCTATTGCACAAACCTGTATCATAATATACCGTGTTTATCTCGCAATAAATGCCAACAATGATAAGATATCACGAAAATAATGATAGAAAGGCAACATTAAGTAAAAGGACAAAACTATTACTTACTTTAAAATCGATGATGCACCCAGTTAAAATTTCGCGCTCTTGTATCCAGAAATGCAGACGAGTTTGAAAAATGAACGCGCTAGGACATCTGGGAAGGCATTGGTTTAACTCGTACCCAGCCCCATACATTTAAAAACAACACGGTGTTTGGTTTACTAGTCGATTTATTTATCTCGATATCAGTGTTTGATCTTCACAAATGTAGTTTACTTTAAAACTGAACTAACTAAGGGTAGTGTTTACATATGGTTTTGAGGTTTCTTTAGAAATGTTATCCTTTAACTGTGACGGTTTTCACCTTGAGATTGGAGTGTCACCTACATAAACACGCTTTGTTGTTTAGAACCTTACAATATGATAAAACAACATCTTCTCATTGAAAACCTTTTATAAAACGCTATTTTGACGTTGTATAGCCAGCGCGATCAGTGTTTACTGAATTGTTGTCAATATACTAGTATCGTTCCAATGGTTCTCGCATATATAAACCTAGTCGGCTGAACGGCTAATAGACTATTGTTTAAGCCCTAGCGTCTGTCAGCAATACCGATATATATATAATTATATATATAAATCGACGAACGACACGTTTCATGGGTTATTTTAACTCTGTCAAACTTGCAGTTAAAAGAACTCCAATGAAGAAACTCTATCTCGACTAGTTAAAATTACTCCATTCTTAGAATACTTTAACTCCGAAAAAAGAGTCAAAGTAACTCCAATGAAGTTAATCCGTTCTGGATTGTTAAATTTACTCCTCTCTATAGGGTTACTTTAACTCCGAAAGTGGAGTTAAAATAACTCCAATGAGTTAATCCGTTCTGGGTTGTTAAAATGACTCCTTCCTAGGGTTACTTTAACTCCGAAAGTGGAGTTAAAATAACTCCAATGAAGTTACTCTATCCTAAGTAGTCAACATTACTCCTTCTCCTGGGTTATTTTAACTCCTTCGAAATAACAGTGTGTGTTTCAGCAGTATATTAAACCGACGACACATGAACGATCGTCATGCTCGTATCCTCAGAAAAATGATTCTGAATCCCGGACAGGAATCGAACCTGTAACTTTCTGATTGCCGGAGAGACGCTCTAACCATTGATCAGCCACCGAGACTCATATGGAGAGCGAAGGTTACAATGATGTACCTTACTGTATTTCGATTGTTGTTTCAACACTGGCTATGCAATTGACATCGAACTGTTTATTTACTAAAGACAGGAACACACTTCCTAATATGCAGTATCATTAGATACTTTACCATGTACGCATAGTTTATCCATTATTACATGCAGAAATATTGCCATTGCTGAGTTTGCAAAATATTGGCAATACATCCTTTTTAGATACTCGATTATTTTGTTTGAACAGTTGTTCAACTGTTGTTCAACTCTATAGAAGTAAATACTGAAGTAAATATAATTGCTTTTAATAGAAATTTGTATAGTTGTTTGAATAAACTAACTAGTTTATATTCTATACTAAATAATGGTTTAGTTGTTTTATAAACCGCACGAATGTTTGCCGCAAATTCTGAGAAAATTCACGAATGCTAAGTTTAATTATAACGTAATGTATGAACGCGAATAACATTGTTGAAGCAATATAAACCGGCAACCATGTTAACAAGGGTGCATCAGAGGGAATTTTGACAACATGATGTATTTAAATTAAAATATTAAAATATAAAATATAAATACTAAAAGTTATTTCTGTTGGAAATAGGTTTTTAAGCACGAAAACTTGTTAATACATCACACCAGGTTTAAGGTAACTTTAACTGCGCTTAAATTTGTAATCCGCATTTAAGCAAATTTACACGAGCTTAAATGTTGCGTAAACCTCTGAACAAATTTAAGCCAGATTTAAATCAGGCTTAAATCAGTTAAACAGATTTAAGCAAATTTACGCCTCCTTAAATGTGTCTTAAAGCTCGTTTTTCGTCCTGTGTCGGTGAAAATGGCTGACGTCTCAGGATCATTTTGTAAAATGTGAAAATTCCGATTAATAATATTTTTAACTTTAAAATTGAAAGGATGAAATGTTAGAACTAAAGGAATTTTATTGTTTTAAACTCGTTCCAAAGATGGTTCAAGGGCGTCTAAACGGGGGACGAGAAAAGCTTTCTGAACGGCGAGGTCTAAAAGGTTGGTAGGGTAACCACGTTGGAAAAAAAAAGATCTCATATATATATATATATATATATATATATATATATATATATATATATATATATATATATATAGAAAAATGTGTAGATTGATCACACAAGTAAAAGTATATAGAAAAAGTTCGTTGTGGAAACGATGAAGATGGAATAAAGGATATCAGTAAATAACACTCATTCTGCACAAACGTTTTCGCTTTTATTATAAGCTCTTCAGGTGCTGAGTACTTGGTGAAAGTGTTTGGATATCCTATATTTACAATGTGTAGTATTTCACCACCACGTCACTACACGTGTGGTGTTAGGTTACTTACTGCTAATTATTTACATAAAAATTTAACACAAACCTCTAGTTATATAAAATATATATCTTACAAGAAGTTGGTATTTAGCAGGAATTTAAATTCGGTTGGAGTATAGAAATAATGTCTCTTTCCTTCGACGAAGGAAAAGAAGGAAAGAGACATTATTTCTATACTCCAACCGAATTTAAATTCCTGCTAAATACCAACTTCTTGTAAGATATATATTTTATATAACTAGAGGTTTGTGTTAAATTTTTATGTAAATAATTAGCAGTAAGTAACCTAACACCACACGTGTAGTGACGTGGTGGTGAAATACTACACATTGTAAATATAGGATATCCAAACACTTTCACCAAGTACTCAGCACCTGAAGAGCTTATAATAAAAGCGAAAACGTTTGTGCAGAATGAGTGTTATTTACTGATATCCTTTATTCCATCTTCATCGTTTCCACAACGAACTTTTTCTATATATATATATATATATATATATATATATATATATATATATATATATATATATATATATATATATATATATATATATATATATAATATATATATATATATATATATATATATATATATATATATATATATATAATATATATATATATATATATATATATATATATATATATATATATATATATACCTATATATATATATATACCTATACATATATACATATATATATATATATATATATATATATATATATATATATATATATATATATATATATATATATATATATATATATATATATATATATATATATATATATATATATATATATATATATATATATATATATCAAAGTGAAAAGGTGGTAAACTGCCAAGAATTTAGTGACGAGATACTGACGTTTCGAGCGGAGCCCTTCATCAGAGTAAGACGAGATTAAATAAAATACGTAGGGCTTAATATATGCCAAAAGGGTGTCACAGGTAGAAAGTGGCCAATCAAATGCACGGGAAATAAACTAACTAATAATTAATGAGATGGGAAAAGTTAAGTCATTTACTATTTTTACAGTCGATCAATAAGCAGACTGAGGGGGTGGGATAAATGACAGGTCCAATATTCAAGGGGATTAGGCGATAATAATAGAAACAAAGACTTGAAAAGGAATGAGCATAAGCTAATAATAAAAAGTTCATAAGCTAATAATAAAAAGTTCCAAGCAAAATAAAATGACAAAAAGCTTTTACGAAATTAAATAAAAGAAAAACGTTCGTTAAGACCAAGAGGATGTGTGGTGCCAAGTTTAAAAATGAGACGCTTCTCTTGCCGCTTGCGGTTATCGTTGCCACCGGAAATGGGAAGGATGGCACAGACTTTAATGTCTGAAACCAAATGGTTGGAGCTGTTGAAATGGCGGGCTACAGGTTTGTCACCATCATTGATCCTCACGGAACGAAGATGTTCAGCAAACCTGTCTGAAAGGCCTCGCCCAGTTTCACCGATGTAGATTTTAGGGCATTTATCGCAAGAAATGCAATAAATTAATTTAATTTATTGAGGGACGTATTTTATCATCTCGTCTTACTCTGATGAAGGGCTCCGCTCGAAACGTCAGTATCTCGTCACTAAATTCTTGGCAGTTTACCACATTTTCACTTTGCTATATATTCAAAACACTGTCTACGCAGCACTCTACTTATATATATATATATATATATATATATATATATATATATATATATATATATATATATATATATATATATATATATATATATATATATATATATATATATATATATATATATATATATATATATATATATATATATATATATATATATTTTCGCTTACCTCAAAACTGGTCTGCTACAACTTGTTTCATCTGTAAAAGAATCTTCAGGCAGTGACCGGTCACTGCCTGAAGATTCTTTTACATATGAAACAAGTTGTAGCAGACCAGTTTTGAGGTAAGCGAAAATCTATTATTTGCTCTAACTATATGTTGTTGAGCACTCTTTGCATTTCGTAGACCAAAACCTACACGTATATATATATATATATATATATATATATATATATATATATATATATATATATAAATGGGTGAAAGTAGATTCAAGATACACAGAGTGCTCAAAAAAACTGACATACATGAGTCCCAAGTTCATGAGTTGCCATAAAGCCACTATGGTGATGCGAGTGAGGGCACATTGGATCTTGATTGCATTATATATATATATATATATGTATATATATATATATATATATATATATATATATACAATATATATTATTTATATAAATATATATTAACCTAATTTTACTAGTTTTCCATCCAGTTTTTTGTTTTCTTTGTTTAGTTAGTTCAGATGGAACCCCTATTGTCAAACATCCCCACGCTTCAATTCCTGCTACACTTATACTGGAAATCCAGTGCTTAACCCAAGCTGGCATGACAGAGGAAAATGCTATTAGGCATGTAAAAAGAGGCTTGTTCCAGATGGTTATCAACCATACCCTTTTAAGAGGAACACTCCAGAAACATTCCTCAATGCACTTAGATGCACAACATACATGTTTCGCCATGTTATAGAGGAACACAAACAGACTGGAGTGGACCCAATCACAAATGTTGTTCGCCATGACAGGGGTGATCACAATCATGTATTTAAACGAATTGCCACAAGTACAAGAAATGGAAAGTGTGAATATATCAACCATGAAGCATTTGATGGTGTTCTCAGAGATGGAAAGAGTGGTTTGACCCATGCAGCTTTAATTGGCCAGAGAAAACAGAGCTTGCTGAATGCAGAAAGGCTTCTGTCTTATCATGTTGTGGAATCTCTGGAACGACAAGGTCACGTCACTGAGGCAGAATATGTCAGGATTTAGGTAAACTGGCATGATGCAACAGATGGCATAATGCAACTGGCATAATGCAACAGATGGCAGGGGTCTCAATCAGCTACAACGGTGCAGATACAACTACCAAATGCTGAACTACATAGTTGAATAATGGATGCCCTGGTTTGTACAGGTTTGTATAGTATTCAATGAATATAAATAGATTATTTGTTTATTGAAATTATCTTTGTTGTTATAATTTAATTCAAATATAATACTATATACATTGTTTTAGACCAATTGAAAACATAAGAGGATTCTCTCGTGAAACTGTTATAGAAGTGACAACAAATAGAGAGAGTCAAGAGTATAGGCGTCGGGAAAGCATTAACATTGGTTACCCAGAGCATCCCGAGCTGGTGGTACAGATGATCTGGAGACCTTTTTTTGCATGTTCACAGGAATTTGGGAAACACATTCACTTTAAAACAGTTTAAGCAGTATTGGCCTAAAGCTGTCAGGTATTTATATCGTACTAGCAAGCCCCCGCCGAACGTCCATGATGGGAGGGAGCGTGACAATGAGTTTTACACCTTATGATTACAGTTAATCACTGGGCTGGCGCCTGCAAAACTACTTGCAACTTTGAAAGCACTATAATCATAATTGTGTCCAAGGCAAAACATTTGTACAGTATAATATTGTTTTTATTTATGTATATATATATATATATATATATATATATTTTATTTTTTTTATTACAGAGAATTCACAAAGAATATGGACCAAACACTTCCCTTCTACTATCATACACTGAATAACCTGTACAGAGAGGCACTTCCACTTCCAGAAACTGTGGGAGAGACAGTACCGATTGGTAGCTGTCCCCTGATTGGTTCTTCTTTAACGTAATGCAGGTACAGTATATTCTAAAGTATATATAATTATATATATATATATATATATATATAACGTATATATCTTATGTGTATATTGATCATCTTGTAAAATTACAACTATTGTCAATATATAAACAAATTTATATTTCCTAGGATTAAATGTTGTCATTGTACATGTAGTTATTTTTGTTAGGCAACCATCTATTCCTCTTAGTTATGAAAATACTTGCAAAATACCTATGTGCTTCCAGGGCATGTACATATCTATAAGTAACATTGTTTAAAACAACATTTGTGACCTCACTTTTTCTCATTGCATCAGTCACTTTTGGAACTTTTACAGCTGGAATATATCCAATTGGTGTCTGCATTCCAAGCAGGACTTGTACAACAATAGCATTTCCATCTTGCCTGTTCATTGGTTCTGGGTGTAAGTATAATTGGGGACGGATCTCGTTTATTAGTCGTTGTTTGCACTCCCTTAGTGCATCTTGAAAATGATCATGATAGCTACTGCCCTTCATTTGATATGAGTTCAGTAAATTGTTCCTCTTCTTGCTCATTTGGTATCTGTTCTGATTCTTCAGTTTCACTTAGATTCAACTCTAGAATGTCATCAAATTCTCCAATAAATTCATCGTCCACAGTTTGATGTTGTTGAAAATCTGGCAAACGCACCACGACTTCACCAGTGTTTGGAAAATTTGAACAATTGCATGTTGGCAAGTCAGCATCCAATAGTGGGCAAATATCTATTGTATTTTCCTCGGGGTAATGATGAGGTAATGCAGTGGCACTAGCTGACAGAACGGCATTAACTTCAAAGTCCCAAATGAGAATAACTTTCTCATTCCCACCAGCAACATCATCTTGATCAAACTGAAATTAAAACAGAGAGTATTCAATCTCTCATATGTAAATCATAAATAAACTATATATACCATTATGATTTCTTGACTGAGCAATTAAGTTGTTTGTTGTGATGCCAATTTATGCTTAGTGAATATTTGTATAAACATATATTTGTATATACATATAATGTGTGTTGGAAAAAGCCCAAACATATATTAAAGCAGGGACACTCGCTGTATAAAGCTGTGTTCATTCCAGGCTGTGTTCATTCCAGGCTAAGTTTGATGACTGGAATTATTTTTACAAAATTGGGTAAGTGGTCAATTTATAAGTAACACGTAGCAAACAGAACTTGTAAAATCAAACGTTTTGCCAACAGAAAACTGGCCTGATATAAATTTGGACTTTGAATAAAATTAATGATACATGTATGGTTGATGTTGATAACAGAAAATTTAACAATTATGAGTGGACAGTCGTCAGAAGTATGAATGATAAACTGTAATGACTCTTGAACACGTATTTTCAGTAAATTATTATTACATTTATGAAAAAAACTTACCTTGAACGACGCACTTGATGTGACAGTTATCACACATGGCGAATTTACTCCATCGAGTTTCTGCAGAAGAAGGGGACTGTTTGGCAAAATACATATTCGGCGTTCGGCCAGTGAATTTCAGAAACTGAAGTGGCAAAAAAGGCTTCGTATGCTTAGAAAAGGTAAACAAGTTATTGTACGTTACAGGGAACTGTGTGTCAATACAATGAAGGTATAAAACGTTGGAATCTTCGAGTATTGCTGCCTGACAGACATCTTGCTCGAGAGCGTCCATATTGGAAATAACGCATCCGGCGAGATTTTCAATTGATAATATGCTTTGGCCGAAATGCATCATGGGATAACCGATCAATCCTCCTTTCAGATATTCCAACATTGAAAGGAAAAGCTGCTAAGGCATGGAGTTTTCTTGAAACTGAGTCGGACATGGAAGATTTTGAATGGAAGATTTTCTCCAGCCTGTTATTGCTGATCGCAAAGAATCAGACAGACAGGTTTTAAGGTAAGAACTGGCTGGGATAATACAAGAAACAAGTCTTACATGGCATTACAAAATAACAGATAATTTGTGTTCCTTTTTTGTTCTAGGTATATTGATTGGCTTGTAACAACATTTAATGAGGAGTTGCCTGATGAACAATGGAGAATTTCTGAGCCACATCCATCTGCTGTTAGACCAAGTACGGTTGATGATGCAGATTCAGACTACAAAAGGTCAGTGAACAGTGTTTAAGAGGCATACCAGATGCAGTACTGGTTGAAACAGAAAATCGTGCAGGTGTACCTGCAGAATGTAGATTTGGTTTCCCAACGGGTTTAGAAGAAGAAACCCATTTTAATTATGAATTTTTACCACATTGTAAGATAGGTGCAAAATTAGTTACAAAGAGAAACGATCATAGGTTAAATTATCATAACAGGGTGATGCTTGAGAATTGGAGAGCTAATGTTGATTTACAGGTCATCGTCGACAAGAATGCATGTGCACGGACGTATAAAGCAAGCATCAGAGATTTTGGGCTCCTGTATATCAAGGTTACAGGATAATGATAACGTATCTTCGGCAAACAAGAAAGCCATAATCCAAGTAGCTGGAGATCGAGATACATGTATGGCAGTGTAAGAAACAGCACATATGCTTCTAAGCATGCCTTTGATAGGGTGTACTTTGTCTGTGATAGTTTTGTTACTGTTTCTTTAGATAATAGTAGGAAGGTTGTCATTGACAATGAGAACCAAAGTCATGAAGTGTTGCAAAAATAGACCATTGAAACTCTTCGGTATGGTAAGCGTTCAACTGCCAACAGTAAGTGTCAAGGGTAGTCTCAGTTAAATTTGATGCAATATGTGTCATAGCACACAAAATATCGTTCACAGGTAAGGAAACGATCAGTTCCCTATATTGTACAGACATTCCCAAATGTCTCAGTTAACCCCCACGGTCCAGATTTTGGTAGATATTGCAAATATAAGCTAATCAAATTCAAGCCTTGGGAGGGTGAACCATCAAATGCATGGAGCAATGAGGCAGAAAGTGATGAAATTTGTATTAATACTTATCACCTATTTTTGCATACTGACTTTGCTGAAGAGAATGTCATAGGTAATTGTGAAGAAATGTCTAAAATGTTTCAACGACAATCAGATCAGGATGAAGAAGGTGCATAAGATAGTGATAATGATGAGACCAATGAAAGTGATGATGATTGGACAAACAATGAGCAATGTGAAGAAACTGATGATTGGATGTTGCTTTGCAGGTTGAATCAGCATTATGAGCAATCTGGTGACCTGCTGTTGGAGAATGGAACTGATTGGGACCAAAGGGACCAAAGTCAGTGCCAATGGAGCTGTTAAGGGAATGCCCAGGGTGGATTTCCAAGCAGAGGAAAGATGCAGAGGAACGAGGCAGACAACTCCTTACTGCGCAACCACAGAATGGTCATCATGCCATTGATCCAGCAACTTTGAATGAGAAGCAGCGACTGGCTTATGATATTGTAACGTCCAATGCTCAAAGTGTTGAGACATCTGAACCAGTTTGTATGATTGTCTGTGGAACTGCTGGGAGAGGTAAGACATACCTAATAAATGCTTTGAAGCATGTCTTGTCGTGTTGTTGATGCCTGATGGCACTATTAGTTCCCAATAGTATTAGTGTCAGAATTATTAGCTTTCGAAGATATAATTCATATATGTGACCATACATCGGCGCGCGTATATCCGGCGTAAATTACTTGTTTGTTGAATTAATTGAGCGAGTTAGAATGCTCCAGAAACACAGTCATATAACAAGAGCTTTTAAATTGGAGTAATATATCTGCGGTATATATTTGGAGTCTCGCTACCATTCACTGCCTGTGGGCCATGATAATATTTACTATGATACACCCAGGGTGGATTTCCAAGCAGAGGAAAGATGCAGAGGAACGAGGCAGACAACTCCTTACTGCGCAACCACAGAATGGTCATCATGCCATTGATCCAGCAACTTTGAGTTAGAATGCTCCAGAAACACAGTCATATAACAAGAGCTTTTAAATTGGAGTAATATATCTGCGGTATATATTTGGAGTCTCGCTACCTTTCACTGCCTGTGGGCCATGATAATATTTACTATGATAAATCGACAAATCATATTGATTCAATATGCCAACATGTCATATAAGACGACAAAATCATCAATCGTTAAAGATTGGGCAGTGTACTATAGCAAGGCAGTTTTTCCGCTAAACTGCAGATTGCAAGTCTACGGTAGTATTAACTTGCTGCTCGCGCTCGTCGGACTGTTTTAGTAGTAATTATATATATATATATATATATATATATATTCAATGTGTGTGGGACTGGACCGAGCTCTAAGCCAATCAGAATCAAGAATGATTTGAATTGACCAATCAGAGCACAGTCCAGTCCCATATTTCCAGGAGGGTGTCGTATTTTCAAGGTGTGGTCAACCTGTAAAGAACGACCAGTAATCAAATCAGGGGGATATGCAACTGGTCGTATACAAGAGGTTTTTTGTATTAAAAATATTCAAAATAAGGTGGTCGCGGTCAAGAGTATATATATCACATTATGATCGTGTTGTTGTACGACCAGTTTTTTGATCGTCCCTGAGTTTAACGACCAGAGAGAGATTGAAGGTCAATCAAGGTGAATAGTGTTAAGCAAGTACTGACGTCATTTGCTATAAGGGGTTGACAGCACGAAAACGGAGAAAAGATGAAAGACGAGATGACCAAGGACACAACAGCTTTTGTACTGGGTCATATCGTTTTTCATCTTTTCTCTGTTTTCTCTTGCTTTCAACCCCATATAGCATCCGCGACAGCACTTATTCAGATCATAATTCAATGTGATATATATACTGACACACACCCTGTTTGAAAAATAAATATAAAAAATTCTATTAACACAACCATCATACCTCACCCGATGTGATTTATACTTACGTGCACGTGCCATCCAAAAAACTTCCATATTTTTATTTGAAGAGTTGTAATATTTTTTGAAATAAAAATAATCAAAAATCCCAAATTTTTGCTTATAGAATTAATCATAGAAATTTCCGTCATGGAGCCCTTACCTCGACGCCATCTTATGGCAGAATGACTGATATTTCTTAGTGACGGTATTTAAAAAAATGATATTTCTCAAAATATTTTTAGAGGGAAATGTCTCAAATAATTATTTTGGGTTTTTTGCGAAATCTTCCAAAAAGTTTTAGAGATGATATCCCGAAAAAAGTATTCTCAAAAATTTTAGATGAACCCCATAAAAATTAGATGTAATGTACCTTGGAAAAAGTTTTTGGGTTTATACCGTAAAAGTGTTTTAAAAAAATGGAAGAAATATATCCCAAAAATGTTTTAAGAGTTTGTGAATTATGGTTGAGTATATAAGCAGGTGGGTTTCGTAATATTTTTCAGTTGGGTCTACTGTTGTGTGTATTGCTCGCTTGTAAGTTGTACACTTGGTTGTACAGACTCTGAATTCTTCCAATGTGCCGTAGTGTTTATCACTAAACTGCATTGGCGCGCGTTCACCCGTAGTTGAATTTGCGATTGGAATGAGATTGACTCTGGTCCATAGCGACAATCAGGTCATCCCTTATTCTATCAATTGCTTATTTTACCACAGGGTTGTTCGTTAGCGAATGATGAAAGAGTTAGCTATAGTAAAACACACAGGACGAAGAAGTTTGATAAATTTTTTTAACATACAAGAAACAAAAAGATTTTTACAAAAAAAAAATATATATATATCACGATAAAAAGTTGTCAAAACATTTAAAGGGTTCTCTTGTGGGATATTCCCCTACAAGTAAAAAAAATATATTTTTTTAATGCTTGTGCATTTTAATTAATTGTTTCGTACTCTCGAAGTACATGAACGCCTCACCTTGAGTGTCCACGTATTCCCACACTCGGGGTTCATAATCGTCTTCGGGCGGGACGTAATCATCAAAATTATATTCGTCTTCCTTTTGGACGCGGAAGGCCCACTCGCATTCTTCCTCATTGTCCGCGTAAAGCGGTATCGGCGGTACGTCGGTGATGACATTGTCCGGTGGGGGGGGGGGGGGATTTTTTCCTGCGCGTTGGTTTCTTTCTAATAAATAACATAAATAATTTTATAATTTCACAACGATTTTATGCACAGCAATCATAACAGTTTACTATAGCTACTTACTTTAACTGTGTCTTTCATTTCTTCTTTGGGTTCTTTCGGGGGTTTGTATTCATCGACGTCAATAATTTTGGGGGTATTAGCCATATTTTTTCTTTTGATTATTTCTTCTCAAAAGCTTTTGAAATTCGTTTGGTTTGAGACGTCTTCACCCTGCTTATTTTATAATCGCGGTCTACGATACTATTACAAGGGTTTAGCGGGTTTGACCAATCAGAGTTTGTACAATCAAAGACTCTCCCGTATCTATCCAATCAGAGATCGTTCATTATAGCCTTCATGTCAAAAACAATTGATTTGTGATGGGTAGGAACAATGAGTGTATGTTACACGATTATGGACGCGAATATATAATAAGCAACATCTTCTAATCCCACCCCCATATGCCAAAGCAGTTGATTAATAATAGGTCATGGACAATGAATATGTGTTGCGGGATTAAAGACGCGGGTTCATAATTAGCAATTTGTTCTAAGATGTCAAAAGTTGATGTATTATACTCGTTGGGGATTAGCGGCCATTTTGTTTATGTATTTTAGAGACACAATATTTTAATTTGTTCTAGTCTGTCAATTCAGTTGATTTATTAATTACTCGTAGGGATTAGCGGCCATTTTGGAGGGATTAGTCGAACTCCCGTGAAATATATATTCCAGTAGAGGGTATGTCTAAATACGTCTACATTCAAGATATTTAAGCATTTTTACACTTATTTAAACATATTTATAGCTATTTTTATGCTTTTTGATACTCTATTTTACACTTTTCACACAAATTAGTTAAAAATTTAGTATATATTTTAATATTCCCGTTAAACAATTTTGGATAGATAATAAGTATCGGAGAGTTTAGTGTTAATTAATTCATACATGTCAAAACAGATGATCAATGTTTTTAATAACAAATAACACATACATGTTTTTTAACGTAATAATTATGGATTGGTACAACGCATTGTGTATGTGTTTGCAAAGTAGATGTGCTTTCCAAGGATATCTTCCTGATTCTCGTTTCGTAGTATCACAGCAATAATAATTCCAGATTGTACTTCCATTCTTGTATTAAGAAGCGAGGTAAGATTGAAATCCTTTAATATTATTCCGCGGCGGTCATCTAACCAAATGTTTCCTTCGCTCATAAAGCCAACTACGTAAAAATCGGAGTCCTTACAAATAGTATATAAAAATTCAGGGGTGAATAACTTAACGTTATCAAGTTTAATTTCGTTTATATCTATACTTGTTGCCATGATGAGTCTTGTCTAATAATAAAATGTTTTGGGTAGAGATGTCTATACAAAGAGTTAACTCATATCTTTACAATGAATATATAATGATTGGTAAGATATACACTTTTGCCAATCTTATCGATTTGGGATGAATCAAATTCTGTTTTAAAATAATTGGTATGTTCATCTTTAAAAAAAAGATCATACATCTGTGTCGGTTCGCCAGCGGGTTTTGGTATGGGTCTTGATGCCACTAAATGTAGATCTCGCTGACGAGATAGGCTCTTCATGGATATTATATCAATATATACTGCTTGATTCATGGCTGATATGGAGGCGGTTCAGGTCTTTCGATCTGTACATTAACAAACTGTCCGATTAAATGTGTAAAATCGTCCGATGAGTAGGTATCTATATATTTCTCATCCCATAACAATAATATCTTATATATTATTCTTTCTGCACGTTCATTGTTGGGTAACATATCCATTCTACGACATTCAAGCACTTGATAATCAATATGTGAAAAATACTTAGTTAAATCGATCATTATAGCCAATAGAGGATTTTCCTTAGAACCCGCAATCATTTTGAAAGTGTTTTAAAAAAATATTACTCCTAACGTATGCTTTTATGTCTTTCCCTACAACGTTTACCGATAAATATTTAAAACGCGTACCCTAGCATTAAGTCAACAAAAAGATTAAAAAGATTTACATGTATTAGTAATCGTCAAGGCTATCCTATAATATTTATTTTATATTATCATTCAACCAATGAGAATACCCCGATTTTTTTATTATGGAATCAAGTTCAACCAATCAGGTTAACCTATATTTTTTAGCTTGTTTTTTATAAGCGTTTGATTCTAAATTTTTTAGTCACAATATAATTATGGCTCGTGTGAAGCAGACCCAGAAAAATGTTGAATGTGGAAAAACAATTGCTCGGATTGAAAGTAAAGGAAAAGATATTCCCAAAATGTTAAAACAACGACGTCTGCAGCAACAAGAATATCGTAAAATGGGTCTGGATATTTCAGATGATGAACAATATACATCATGCAGTCAAGAAATCAGAATAAGAAAGAACGTCAAACATCGTCCAACTAAAGACATCACACAGCCGCAATTAAATTTCGCTGTACCGATTGCTCAAGCACAGTCCAGTCCCATATATTCTCTACTCCCGCAAGCGAAGTATAACTCGTCGCCACGGCAAGCAAATATACCGTCTCTACTCCCTCAAGTAAATCCACCACCTCTACTATCGCAAGCACAGTATAATATACCTGTTCAAACACCGCAAGCAAAGTATAATAATAATAATAATAATTATAATAATAATAATAATTGGTCTTTATTCATTTGATAAAAATACATATCAAAAGTTACAATATATGATATTAGAATCTACTAGTAAAAGCTAAACTATCAAATTATATCTAAAATAAAGTCTATTTACAAAGCTATTTTTAAATCGCTCAGTATTTATCTTGGGCAGCTGGCTGGTTCTACGTCTCAGTCGTAGTGACGATTCTTTCACCTTGGGCAGAAGTGGGTACAGTGGGTGACAACTATTAGCTTTAATTTTCAGAAAAAGTCTTTTATCATATTTTTCTAATAGTTCCTGGATACTAAATAGTTCTGAAATATAAAATCTCCTAAACCATCTATCTAGAAAATGTCGAATCAAATTTAAGTCTGCAGTACATGCTCCATATACCGGAAGGCCATAAACTAGCTTGGAAAGTACCACGGCTTTAAAGAATAAATCGATTTCCTCCTGGCTGTATCCTTCTTTTCGTAACCCTCGAATAACATATAAACATCTATTAGCCTCACCTTATTTTTTCTTTATATGTATTGTAAACCTACCATTGGGCTGGAAAATTAACCCAAGTATTTTTACATGGCTACATTGGTTAATATTATGCCTTATTGGATACTCAGCAGAATTACCCTTTTTTCTAATGACTAACTCTTTACATTTGGTTGTGTTACATTGCATTCTGTTCTCATTTGACCAATCTAGAAATATTGATTGTGCCATATCAGAGTAGTCCAATCACTCACAGTAGCCACCAGATTGGAGTCATCAGCATATTTACTCAAAGATACTCCCTCAAGCCCATCAACTACTAAATCATTCAAAAATATACAGATGATACATCTCCTATTCTACCGCAAACGAATTCGCCTTCACAGGTACACGAATTACCCGCTCAAGAAGAATAATTAGATAATTACATACACGAAATCCCATTGATTTCTTTGGACAAATCCCTATTCCTTCTCCTGCGAATTTAATACGAATGTGTGATGAAACGGTACCCGTTCAAGGAACACATTTATTACAAATTGTTGATGAAATAGCAAACGCTCTTCCCCTAACATTATCCCCTATCCCTCTTCCACCCCCACCACCCCCACCTATGTCTACAGAAGCCCAACCATTATTTCCACAAGAAATACAATCGTTTATTTGTGAAGAAGAAGAAGAAGAGGAAGACGATCGAGAAATATTGAACGATCCTCCATTGAAGAAAAGATGTTTTTAACGTTCTTTAATTTATATGAAACGTGAAACAAAGGCGATGAACATCATGAAGAAAAACGAATGACAATCTATTCGAATTATGATCAAGATATTATTTGTACACAACGCGATAAATATCGTGAGTTAGAGGGTCTCTATATTGAGAAACTTTATAAATGAACAATATTTGCAATGGCGTTCTAAAAAATTTACGAGTGATCTTATGGAAAAACGATATATAATGGATAATAATAAGGAAATAAAAAGAAAGCATGAATTTAAAAAAAGAAAACCAAAATGTATAAAATGATATTGTTGTAAATAAAAAAATCAGTAAAGTGTGAAATCATGGAGGTGTGGAATATTATGGTAAAAGAACTGGCACGTTTTGAAATAAAAATCAATAAAAATATGGAAAAAAGTGTGTGGAAATGTCTTGACGACCATGAGAATTTTTTTAAAGATATTATTGGACATTTAAAAATTCCACGTGAACTTTTGGATGTATATAATCGGATGGATAGACATGAAATTGGACAAATAATAACATTTTTTGCTTTAATCCTATGTTTTTTTAGATATAAAAACATTGATAATGAAGAATATTATATAAAATTGTTTGTACGTCAAACAATTTTAGATTTTAGAAATTCTCATCTTAAATTCATTTTATTCCCCAATGAAAAAAAACACAATTGGTTTTGGTTGTTGAATATATTCTTTGAATTTTTGAAATTAGTCTATACTCTGTATTATAATGTATTTTTCAATACTCTGTATTATAATGTCAGGATCTTCATAGTTAATATTATATGCTTCTATAATACTCTTAATAATAAAAGTAGATGATCTAGTATAATCAGATGTAATCCTTACCCTTATAGTATAATTATATAATATATCCAAATGCGGAGGGTAAAATTGTAAACTAATGGGTCTATTATTTTGTATAATACTATTATTTTTAACAAGCTCAGAAAATAAACTTACTTTAAACTTATAATTTACACTTGTCTTATAAAACAATTTAAACCAATAAGAGTAATTCTAACAATTTTTATAACAACAGGTAATAGGTGGGGGTTTAGTTATCAGTAGCTTAACAATCTTATCGAGATTAAATTTATAAATCCTATCGTTACTAGCGTTAATTTTTGATATAGGGTTATGATTTTCGCAAAAGAAAATAAAACAACTTGCTAGTTGATAAACTATTTTCTCAAAATTATCTAAATCATGTAGATAATAAAAAGTAGCCTTCAAATAAAACGGATCTAAAAAATATAAATAAATACAGCAATATATAAATTCACGACTAAAACAACGATTAAGTCTATGTAATGTATTACAAAGATAAGACCCTCCATATCCTATGGGCTTAGGAATTGTCGTTTGATTATCAGTAATAGTAATAGATATAAAATGGTAAATATCATTTCTAGGGTAATTACTTGTTTGAATTTCAATAAAAATATTATCGGAATGATTATAATTAAAATGAAAAATAGATTTAAATAGTGATTGAGCAGGTATTAATAGTAATTTATGATAACGCGAGCATAGTTTTTCACCATAAATAAAATATTTTCGTTGTGTATGAACTACGGGTATTATATATTGTTGTTTATCTGTTAAGATTCACCAATCCTTGCATTCATCTTGGTTCATTTCAGTTTTCAGTTTTTCAATATATGCGATTATTTTCAATAATCTCCATAACCCTGTCCAATATGTCTCGATTCAATTTCCATACATTCAATAATTCCACCATAGTAATAGTCACATAAGTCACAGACGGCAAATAATAATCCAATGTAACGGTTACAAAAATGTTGTATATAATAAACAATTTTGATATATTGATTTCTTGTTCATTAGCGTGCTCATAGGTTCTTTTAGCACCAATTTTTAACGACATTCTCAAAAACGAATGATGGAACGCGTTTTTAAAAAATCGACTTGTATATATAACGTATAAACTAATCCCACGAATATTTAATATATCAACTGATTTGACGTGTGTGTGTTTTAGAACAAAATTAGGGATTCGTGTCTTTAATCGCACAACACATCATAGGGTCAACTAATCCCCGAGTGTTTGTTTAGAAGAAATCGCTAATTATGGATTCGCGTCTCTAATTCCGGATTCGCGTCTCTAATTCCCACAACACACAATCATTGTTCATGAGTATCACAAATTATCTGTATGACATGAAAGCTTTAATGAACGAGCTCTGATTGGTTAAACCATCCTACTCACAGTAACGCATAGTAACGCAGGATGCTATTATAAAACCCTGATGTAGGTTCGAAAATAATTAATATACGTCTGAGTGCAAGAGAGAGAGATGGCAAAAATATTTGAGAAGAAGAACGTGAACAGCGAAATTAAAGAAACAGATGACTACATCCCATTAGAGACAACTGATAATCAACAGAAAAAATCTGAAGAGATTATCGAGGAGTTGTATATGGGTAAATATAATTGTGCGTTAAACAAATGTAAAGAAGAAATATCCCAAGAACGACAAAAATTATTTTTATCCCATATCACTCATATAATGGATTGTGAATGTTACCAGTTTAAGGGAGAGAGACCCAGTTATCGTGAAGTAACCCTTCTCGAACTTCAAACGAAGAAGTATTTTATTTATCATTGTTATGATGGCAAGTTAAAGCCCTACAAAGAACTAACTCGAAGGGAACGTTCTACCGTCTACTATCAATATCAATGTCATGGTTTAGACTATTTATCTGAAAAACAATCAAGAGATTATTTTAGTCAAAGTGAACTTATAAATAGATTAAGTTTTTTATTTCGTAATGTTTTTTCCCCGAATGCTATTATCGGGTATAAAGATGGTGATAAAGAATCATCTTTAGTTAAAACACTTCAAGAAAAAACTATTTTATATTGTGTTAATCTTGAATATTTTGGAATTGAGAAGTACGATCATTTACTTTCGTTTTATAATCTTAAACCAAGAAATTGTTGGTATCTTACTAGCGAACCAACATGTTTATTGTATCATTGTAGTTTGTTTGAATGTCTTTTATTTGCTGCATGTTTGTTTCGTAAATTAGAAGATGAGGCTAATGAACGATCTGTACTGGCTATGTATGATAAGGAATTTAGTTTTTAAAAATTATTCTCTCCTGAAATTTTTTCTAATAAAAAAATATTGAAAGACAAAATGAAGTATTATTTTTTCTCAAATTTAAAAATAACCCTAGTGTATTTTGATTTTAAAAAACAAAAAAAACGTATTTTCCTTTTATTTTTAGAAACACAAAGATTGTTTAAAAAATTAGCAAAAGTATATTTAAGAAATGCTTATTTTTTAAAAATAAAACGTACATTAGAACGTTTTTATTTTGTTAATGATGTACATGTTGTTAAAAACAATATTTTTGTAAAAATAGGAGAGAAGTTTAAAAATAATAAGATGATCATAGAAACTCTTTGTACATTTAAATATATAAAAAATGATATCATTATACATGTAGTATAAATAAAACGTTCTTAATTTTTTTATATATTTATTTTATTGGACAGCAATAAAATGAGTCAGAAAAAATCATCCATCTAAGTGAACGTTTGTGGTTTTATCATCCAAGAAAATTCGCGACAGTTGCTTTACTATCAGCAAAAAATCTATATGAATTTCAAGAAATTACTTGGATACACGGTGTAATACCAACGAGTTTTCTTGACGGTTCTAATATTAAAACAAATATTAGAGCTCCAGGTTTATTTACATGTTTTTCATTGACATTTGGTAAGAATAGAAAATTTCAAACAGATAAACAGAGTTATCTTAAGGGAGAATTAGAAGCAAGAAAAAAAAATTGGTATAAACGAAAAATAATTCATAGTATTGATGTACAAATTAAAAATAATATTCTTGAAAAATATCACGATGCATTAGGATGGAGTATTGTTCAAGTTAAAAAAGAGATATTCGACGCGGGTGAATTTGGGGCATATATTGGACAACCTAGTAAAACTTATTTTAGCCCTAATCAATTGTTTATTGATCCTGAGCAAAATTTCTTTAACGTTAATAAACATTTTGTAGATTTAGCTGATAATTTACCTGCTGACGAAGATTTTGTTTTGATTCAAAACATTCAATTTATAGATAAAAATATTTTTTATAAATATGGTATTAAAACGGGTACAGCTGATAAACCCTATATTGATTACGATATTTCTATTGTTTATTCCGATGGATATACGTAGTCATGTCTATATATAAGATCATTTTTTTCAAGATGTGTGTAAGTGTAATGGCTAATTTTCAGAGAACACTAAATCAAATGGGATATAATATTTATCACGATATAACACAATATAGTTTTTTGGAATCCGTTTTTTTTTGGCAATTAGTAGGAAGTGTGGAAGTTGAAAATTCAAGATATCATCTACTAATATCTATATCTGATTATGAAGACAACTTGCGGTATAAATTTATACTGGAAATAGAATGTTCAAAAAATCCCCAGATGTATATTATACAACAAGAGAATCAACAAATTCCAGAAGAATGTTATGAATTTCTTCGTAAAATATGATAACCGATTCCCGCGTATCAACAACAAACAAATTGGAGAATATTTACAGATTATAGATTATGATAGAAAACATTGTTTTACTTATGAGTGCTTTAAGAGTATTATAGCATTATATTATGATTATGTTGTTTATAATAAAACTATAAAATACTCTTGTAAAAAATGTAAAGGGGAATGTGAATGTAATGTGATTACCCTAATTTATCCAGTGTAAATTTTAATGAAATAAGAGCTTATAATGTAAAAAAAGATTCAATGAACAATAGGCTCTTATGTAACGAAATAATACAATGAATGTATATTTTATTTTTTTTATATTAAATTAATACATTAAAATCTGTTCAAGATTGTTTCTGGGTCTATGATACACAATTCCTCCTTTTTAAAAATGACCTTTGATTTTTTTCGTTCCTTGTTTTGCTATATTTTTTACTAAATTAGCTCCTTTTTTAAGCTCTTTTTTGAAATCTTTTATAAAAAGATTGCTGTATTTACTGATTGTTTTATTTCCTCCACGTTGCCTTTTTTCCCTTTAAAAATACCCCCACGTTGCCTTTTTTCCCCCTTAAAATAACCACCCCGATAATTTCTTTTTGTTCCTATAACCATCGTTATGAAGGTTGTTTTCTCTTCCAATAGTTATCACCATAGTCTGCAAAAATTTCTTCATGTGCTTTTATATGTTTTATACTTTCTAAAAACATTTTTTTATTATTTGGATCGTAAACAAAATCGGAATTCTTTTTATATATAGAACCGGGTTTCCCATCATTCGCATAACGTGCTGCTGCGTGAGTTGTCAAATAAGCATCGATACAATTGTTTGCATCGTTACAAATACTATATACAGCATTATTGTTTTTACCATATTTACGATCCAATTTGGCTTGTGTTGTTTTTTGACCCGTGTAATAAGAAATATTACGATCGGGTTTAAAAGGTTTTTTCCAAGCAAACAATCCTTCACCAGCATTGGGGATATTTGATTTCTTGATACGTAAGTTATTTTGTTTTGCTAAATGAATCCAACATTTTTTTGTATTTGCTGTTCGTTTACGACATCTTATTTTTTTTAAGGTTTTACTTGAAGAACGTGACGTATACTTTGAGATTTATCAGTGTTCCGTTTTTTTATAGGTAACTTAATTCTTACCATTTTTTTAAAATATTGTTTTTATTCCTAAATAATCATTATTTTTTTCATGCTTCTGAATAAATTTTACCATACATTCTACTTTATAGATAATATCTTCGGGGCATTTATATATTTCCTTTTTTAATTCTGTTATTCTTTGTTTTAAAATCTTTGATGAAATAGGTATTATCTTTTCTTTATCTTCTGTAAAATTTAGCAAACATTCCTTTAAAAGATACGGAGTAAATAATATTGAAGGATCATTATCTTGAATTTCATATCCAATATAAGGTAAATTATACGTTTTTAAATAAATTTCAATATAAACAATTTCACTCATATTTTTTTTAGTCTCTTTTTTTGTTTTAGTTTTAAAAAATGGGTTCTTTATTATCAAAAAAAATCCCTCCTATATTTACGTTGACATGTATTAATATACAGGATTCATACGATGTTACTATTGATCGTGTTGATGGTGAAGACGAAAACATAAATAAAAATAAAAGTACAGGTTTTTCTTGTTTTAGAAAAAAAAAAGAAGATGAATGATGATCAGAAAAAATTAAAATATAGTCAAAAAGATATAGATAAAATTGTAAGTTTATTTAATACGAAAAAAGAAAGTAAGAAAAATGAAAAAAAAGACGATTATTTTTCTGTTAATCATATAGAAACTATTAGTAGAGAAAAATTTAAAGTCACTGAACAACATTTTTCATTGAATGTTTCACGGGAAAAAATGGTTAATTTTATTAGTTTTATTCAATCGTTATCGTTGGTTTTTTCTTATTTAATTAACATTGCACGGGCAAATGTAAAAAGTGATGATGATTATGTTAGATTTATCTTTAGTAATGCTCCAAAAAGTTTTTTCTCTACAGCCGTTTTACCCGTGAAAGACTTTGACGTTAAATATTTCTTAAATATTATGGAAAAATTTATGCAGAATAATAAATAAATAATAGCTAATGGATGGAATAGTAAGGTAATAGTTCAAACTTTTCCTGCACGAATAAGTACAAAAAAAAAAATAGTGTATTAAGGAAAAAAAGTATTTATAATAGTTTGAATAAGGGAAATGTTACTGATAAGGGCGGTGTGAAAAGTAATATGTATGTAAAAAATATGGACGTAAATTTCGCACGGGTGTATTTTATATTCTTAGCGATGTATTATTTCGTACAGTGAAAGATTGCTGTTTTGCTTTAGCAATATTAGTGGGTTTATCATTTTTAAAACAAGACTATAAATATTTTATAATGAAAAGAAAACCAAATAAACCTGTTGATGATTTATTTACTTGTGAAGAAATTCGAAATGTATATCGTGAATGTGGGATAACCGAGGGTAATGTTGATGCTACACAGTTTAATTTTGTATATAATAATTATTTAAAAAAACAGGGTGTTGATTTGTTAGTGTATGCAGACACTCATTCCGATAATATAATTTATGATTCACGAACTGATAGTGAGGGTAATCTTATTAAATTGACCAATGAAATTGTGTGTTTATGGTTAAATAATAATCATTACGATGTAGTTTTATGCATAAAGGAATTTTCTAAACTTAACACCAGTTCTTTTGTGTTAAATGTATGAGTCATTTTACACGACATGAATATATCCATAACCACTTATGTACTGCAAATAACTTAACTTGTTTACGATGTTATAAATATCCGAATAATTGTAAAGATAAAAATAATAAACTTATTTGTAGCAGTTGTGAAATAATTTTTTATGCTGAAAATTGTTTTACAAATCATTTAATAAATAAAAATTTTAAACCTTCTCAAAGTAATTATGAGCGTTTAACACCTTGTCAATATTTGTTTTATTGTAAAACCTGTAAGAAAATTTGTCCTCGATTCTTTTTCATTTTTTCTACTAAAACAGTTAAACACGATTGTAGCAAACGATTTTGTTTTCATTGTGATAAATACATGAAACAACCTCATTTTTGTTATGTGAAACCCATTTCATATGAATATAACAAAGGTGAAGAAAGTGAACCCACTTTATTTTTTTTTGATTTTGAAACAAAAGTAAACAAAACTAAATTGCTCGTACATTTTTATTGTTTCGTCCAAAAGGTATGTAAAAAATGTCAACATATTGAATTTAAAAAAACAAAAATTTTTGAAAAAAAGGATGATCAAGAAATTATCGATAATACTATTGAAAAAGTTAGTTGTTGTGGGAATAGACAATTTATTTTTGATAAATGTGAATTTATGTTTGAACAAACAAATTACGTTTGGATGGCTCATAACGGGGGTAGATTTGATACGATTTTTATTTTAAAATATTTTTTAGAAATAAAGCAGATAATACCGAATACAATAATAAACGCTACTAAAATAATTAGTTTAATAATTAAAGAACAAAATATTAGAATACTAGATAGTTATTTGTTTTTAAGTATGAAATTAGCAGATATTCCAAAAGCAATGGATCTCCAAGGGGAATGTAAGGGATTTCATCCTTATGAATTTTACGATTTAACTTATGAGGGTGAAATTGTAGATCGAAAATTTTTTGATACGAAAAATATGAATACAGCAACACTTAATGAATTTGAAAAATGGTATTTAGAAAAAAAGAAAGAGAAATATATATTTCGTAAAGAGATTTATTATTATTGTTGTAGTGATGTAGATATTTTAAGAAAGGGTTGTGTTAAATTTTCTACAATGATAGGTGCAATTGGCATATTACACCCTTTTATGCAAAGAATTGTATTACAATTGCTAGTTTAGCTTTGAAAGTGTATAGCCTTAACTTTTTTTTAAAAATTGTGTAGGAATTATTCCTCCTTCGGGATATAGAGGGGGTGTAAAACAAAGTTTAATTGCTATTGATTGGTTAGATGAAATTAATCGAGAATTGGACAAAAAAAATCCAGGACGTTTTGTCGATGGTTTTTATAATGATACGATATATCAATTTCATGGTTATTTTTACCACAGATGTCCCAAATGTTTTGACCCCTACGCATTAAACGTTCTTACAAACGAAAAATTTAGTAATTTATATGCAAATACGCAACGTTTTTCTTGGACAATAAAAAATGCCGGTTACAAATTAATCGAGATGTGGGAATGTGATTATTTAGAAGAAAAAAAATATACACAGAAACAATTAATTGAAAAGAAAAGAAAATGTTATCCGTTTACTCCTTTAACACCACGTGACGCACTATATGGTGGGATAACTTCCCCAGTATGTTTATTTAAAGAAACAAAACCCAACGAACGAATAAGTTATGTAGATTTTACATCGCTATACCCCTATGTACAAAAAAATTATGATTTTCCTGTGGGTCATCCTACTATTTTACTGGGTGAAGATTGTAATAAAATAAAAATCAAGGACATATTTGGTTTAATAATATGTTGTATTTCACCTCCTCGAAATATTTACTTTCCTGTTTTACCTGTTAGAATAGATGTTTAATTATTATTTCCTTTATGTTATAAATGTGCTGTGAATAAATGTAATAAATGTGAACATAATGAAAGCGATCGATAATTAACGGGTACTTGGACTAGTGTTGAGATTAATGTTGCTATAGATAAGGGATATAAAATAATAGCTCTTTACGAAATATATCATTTTGAACGCAAAGAAAATTTTTTTTCACAATACGTAAATCAATTTTTAAAAATCAAACAAGAATCTTCAGGAATTCCTACGGAATGTTTGAACGCAGATGGAAGTAAAAATGATGATAAAATTAAACAGTATTGTAATGATTATTTAAAAAATGAAAATGTTTTTTTAGATAAAGAAAAAATAGAGAAAATTCCCGGATTAAGAACTATTGCAAAACATTTTTAAATTCGTTATGGTGAAAATTTGCCCAAAACGAAAATAATACACAAATGTGTTTTTTAAAAGATTATGAAGAATTATTAAATATAGTCAATGATAAAAGTAAAAAATTAACATCAATGGAATTTATAAACGAAACATTATTACGTTGTACATATGAAAAAATTGATGATGCAACAACACCTCTAAAAACGGGAAATGTAATCATTGCATGTTTTGTTACTGCATATGCACGTTTAAAATTATACGAGTTAATCGATAAATTAGACGATCGCGTTTTATATTTTGATACAGATTCTGTTATTTATATATCTGATGAAAATAATTAAACTGATGTTAAAACGGGAAATTATTTAGGAGATTTAACGAATGAATTAAATGAAAATGAATGGATAACAAATTTTTGTTCAACAGGTACAAAATGTTATGCGTATATAACTAATTTAAATCAGGAATGTATTCATGTCAAGGTTTTACTTTAAAAAATGAAACAATAAAAGAAAAATTGAATTTTTTATCCTTGACACAATGTGTTGATTTTTAATCAAGATCAAATCATTGAAATTAAATATCACAATAAAATATGTAAAGATATGCTTAATCATATTTTTATTGAGGATGAAATAAAAAAATGTTCATATAAACGTGTTGTTAAAAATAATTTTAACACGATTCCGTTTGGATTTTTAGATAACTGAAATGAACAATGTTTCATTACCATTTCAACACCCTTTTATGTTAACGTTATGTGGTCCTAGTCAAAGTGGGAAAATATATTGGATATTACAATTATTGAAAAATATTAACACTATGATTACACCTACAATTGTTAAAATTGTTTATTTATATTCAATTTATCAACCTCTGTACGCTGAAATGAAAAAAATTCTTGCGGAAAAAACAGATATTAGTGTTGAATTTATCGATTATCAAAAGGGTATTCCCCGCATTACCGATATACAAACGAATACCCGTGAAAATACTTTAATAATATTAGACGATCTCATGTTAGTTGCAACATCATCAAAAGAAAATCTTGAAAGAATTGTGGGCACACCGGCGGGAAAATTAGGAAATCTAAAGCGTCGGCAAAATGGCGTCTGAATTATGGCTTCGCGGGGGAGACCTGAGCCAATAATTTGTTATGCAAATGCCATGATTTTGTCAATGTATCCCAGCGTTCCTTTCGCGTTTTAAGAAGCGATTTCTTCACAAAACAAATGAAAAATCTCTGCGCTTTCGAATGATATCAAATACGTCCAACTATCAACGGATTTTACAAGAAAACCGACTGCTGTTTGTAAAGCGTTAACTCGGTTCCTTGTATAAAGCGAGAATCTGCGTCGTTTACCAAACTTTGGCTTCAAAAGGAATTTTCAATGCAGTACGTACGAGGGAAATTTTGCATTGTACAGTAGGAAAAATAATCAGGTAACAATCCTATTTTTTTTTGTTTTTCATTTAAGTCAAACATTCACTTGTTGTTCTCGTTTTTAAACCCGTACTATTTGTTATTGACAGGGCTAGATGGTTTTCCCATCGCTGTTTATGAGGGGGTCTTGGTGTGGTTGTGGCAACGTTTATTGAAGATGTGTGATCAATGACTATGCTAAAATTATAAAGGTAAGGACTAGGGAACGATTTGGTATACTTTTCGCAATAGATTGTAGATTACAGTCTACTGAATTTGTTGAACAATGTGGAACATACTGTTGTTTATAAGCATGGATACACTTTGTTTGTGTACTGAGAGACATGTACAGTCAACAATGTAGGTTCACCTATACAGTACAGCATAGAGCATACAGCATACAGTACACCTATACAGTTCGCCTATACAGTACAGCATGATATTAATATTATTGCAAAACAAATTCTAAAATTTATGATCAGTTGAATTTGCAGATGCCATTGGCAAAGAAAAATGACCATTGATTATCATACTGATAAGGTTGATCTAGCCTGTTCATAGTTATGAGCCAGGATGACCCACTCAAGTGAGATCATTGAGTTCTTGTTATTCTATATGGACAATTGTTTTGTGTTCATATGGGAAACTGGAGCTAGTCTGATATGGTGAAATCCCACCTTGGGCTAGATAGGATATCAAGTGAAGTGAATTGAAATAAAAATTCCTCAAATTAATAAAAATTAACCACACTAGCCTAGTGTCCAGCTAAGATGAAATCAATGATACCAATATAAATTCAAAATGGTCCAAGACAAACATTGCGTCTTCATATTTTTGCTTATTTGTGTCTGTAGTTATGACAGTGTGTTTCAATATTTTCATGCGTCATGCATGTTAGTGTGCAAAATCTTGCTGATCTCAAGCACACTGTTCAAACTTTTTCCATGTATATCTGCAGTCAGGGTTGTAGCTAGACCAATTTTAGTGGTGGGCTCATGGCGATGTGCCGATGGCCCGACGCGGAAGCGAGCGCAACAGGACGGACCGGTAATATAATAATAAAGTGCGGTCAAGCACACATGGCTGAATGTAATATAATAAGCCAATGTGAAACAAACAATTGGCACTAGTCCCACGCCTCTAACTCAGCGGTTTTCTAAGAATTAATGTTAATTTCAAAGAACACCGCGAAAAGAGTACTACGCATCTATTTTTGAACTAATCGTGGAGTTTACATGAAAATTGTGATTAAATATGCGTTGCAAATCACAAAATGACACAAAATACTTTATTTTCGAATGAAAAGCACTAAAATATTGATATATTTACTATTTACTTTAGTGAATTCTGTGCTGGGCGGCAGGGCTGATATCGACCAAGAGTGGTGGGCTGGCCCGCCCAGCGCCGCCCACCATAGCTACAACACTGTCTGCAGTGTTTATTTAATACAGTTGCACCTACTACCTGCACTATTGGGCATATAGGTATTATACCTGTTAGTGCATTTTAAGTGTTTGAGAAATATGGATTAGGTTTCATTGTTTCCAAGGAGGTATAGAAAAATACAAATTATGTCCAATGGTGAATGCAAATCTTTCGGCATTAATTTGTTCATCTGATTTGGCTTCCTAAAGAGTGTGATGATGTAAGAGATAACTGTAACCACAAGCAGGTGTATATAATACCTGTAAGGGTAACAAATTATGAATCCTGTTTTTGTGGCTTTGAAAAGAGCATCAGTCAACAGACCTGTTGTTACTGCTCCCATTTGTACCATAGGCAGTTTGAGGAAAGTGTATGAATGGGGGAAATTATGGTCGATAGCAACTTTTGGAATAAATGATGATTATTTTACTTTAATTGTTTTACAGTTGACAAAAGAAGTGAGAGCAAATCCAAATTCTGGGTCAGATTCATGACATTGGTGTGAGGAAAGTGTGATGGTGTAATAACTAAAGGAAATTATTTGTAAGAAGTCACCCAACTGAGACCAGTTGCAAAAAATGAAACTCTGAGGCATTTCAACCCTGGGATATATTGATGTGATTCTGGTTGCATACGCGGCATGTTTCATTCTATTTGTATACGAGACATGGCATTTTTGTATTTACTTATAATATTTGTAAGTTATTCAAACAATTTCCTCAGTTACATATTTCATATATTATATAAAAAGTACACATCAAATATCCTGATCACATGGAGAATGGAGATGCCTGGTTAGCCTGATGTAAAAGTATAATGATATCAAGTTTGTTACATGTTGTACTAACTGTATTATTTTAATAAAACAAATTTAAACTGGAAAATGTGATCTTGTACCAGTATTTAATGTTTTTACTTTTTGGCAGTTTAATCAACCAAGGTACCGAACTGTTTGGAAAGGGGCCCAAATCAGTTAATGAGGAGTCCAAATTTACAAGGATATTTTATTAAAGTTTTAAGACCAGGGGCTGGTTGTCTGAAGTGCAGATACAGTAACATATCCAGTTGATAGGTCCCATCGGTATCAAGCCAATTTATTATGTAGCCACTTAATAGTCATCTGAGAAAAAATATGGAAGTGAATATGTTGTTTTCAACATGTCACGTATTCATTTGCAATTTTTTCTCAGATGGCCATCTCAGATGAAAATATATCTGCTGGATAGGACTTATCCACTTGATATAAATTTATCCTGGGTATAAGCAACATCCTTCTGGGGTCTAAATCTGGTCTTCATTGCAAAACATAACTAATGCAATCCAAATGAACATAATATATAATATAGTAAATTCAGATGATTTTATACAATAAATAATTAATAAAAGAAAAATCCGTTTCTATGCTAACGATAACTTCCCATCTCCCTTTAAGTGTCTTTTTAAACCGGGACTCCATCGCACTTACACTAAGGTCAGACTTCTTTTGAGTTAAATACGGATTTTTTCGATCAAAAGCTTGCTTTCTTCTAGACGTCCATTAGAAACAATCCACATGTATTCTTGCGTTAAGGAGAATTTTGAGCGGTTGCTTGAAAGACAAATACGACGATCTTACCGGCCAAATCCCAAACAGTTCGTTTGAGCAAATCATTGATGTTCATTGATCTTGGAACCGAACCTTATGTTGGCAATACATTGGCAAATCCGCCATTTTGAATATATATTTTTGACTTATTTGATACTCCGCTGATCATAAGTATGGCAGACCCTTGCCATATAAAGAGGCCTCCGTGCCCACCTGGAATAGATAATATTGCAACTCAAGATGTCCATCATCGTAATATTAGTGTTATTTTTACATGTCAAAATTTAACATATGGTAATGGTAAATTGCGAAATTTACGTGTCAATAGTCAATATTATGTTTTGTTTAAAGTGATTATAATAATATGTATACGATATATGATAATAAAAAAATTAATAGAAATAGATTTAATAAAGTATTAAGTGAAATTAATGATAAACCCTATGGTTATTTGGTATTTGATAATTGTAGAAAAGGGTATGAAAATTGTAGAATTAGAACCAATGTATTTGCACATGAATCAACGATAATCTATGATTTGTAAATAAATGTAAAAAGAAAAATAAACGTTTTTTTCAAAATAAAAATAAAAGAGTTGTTGAAAATCGTTTTTTAAAAAGTATATATAGTATGGGGTGTGTATATTGTGTATGAATTTTTTTTAAAAAAAACATGGCAAGAAGAAGATATAGAAGCAGGAGGAGAATTATCCTTAGAAAAATAAAGGGGGTAGTGTTCTAGATTTTTTGGGACCTTTGGGACAAATAGTTGGAAGTCAATTGGTATTGGGAATTCGAAAAAGAAAAAGAAAAAGAAAACAAAAGGGAGGATTAAGCGATTATATGTCTATAAAACCAAGAACGGGTTGGCATTGGTAACAGTGTTACCCTTAGAAAAATAATTAAAAAAATGTAAATAAGTTAATTTTTTGTTTTTTAATTAAAAATTGGCATTATTAAAACTACAACATGACTGATTGTTATTACTCTTACAATTTTTTTACATTTTTTATTATATATTCTAACGAGTACACTACCCAAAATTGTTTCTATTTTTTTTTTAAATTTAATATCATTTTTTATTTTAATACGTTCATTTTAAAATATTTTTTGTTTACTATTATTTTCGACTTCATTACGAAATTTATTGTATAAATATAATAAACTCCAATTTGCACACACGGTAGTATTTTTGGATTGTAATTGTTTACTTTGAATATATTGAAATTTTAGTCCTTTTTACTTGGGCCACTTGTGGTGGCACAAGTCTTAAATCCAGCTTGATTGTTCGTCGTCGTGTTCGTCGTTTTTACGTCGAGAGAATGTAATTTTTGCGTGGGCGTATAAATAGCGAATTAAAGCGATTTCGGCCAGTTTTATTGTCAATGAATCGCAGTCTGAAAAGCATTTACGAGACCTGTAAACCCGCAAATTAATGCAAAGATTCTCTCCAAGATAACTGGATGACTGAGAGAAATACAGATGAGAGATTAAAGAGAGAACTGTGGACGAAACGCCAACATAACAGAGATAGTCGTTGCAAGGCAAAGCGATTTCGGACTTTCGTTTTATTGACAATGAATCGCAGTTGGAAAGTTTACCGAGACCTGTAAACCTGCAAACCATTGCAAAGATTATCTCCAAGGTGAAAGAAACACAGATGAGAGATCAATCATGAAGACAGAATGGACAGCCGAAGGACAGGGAAAAGTATTATGCTGTGTTGACATTTATGCGCAACTCCGTAATATTTATCATTATGAAATGTTGTGTTTTTGTCTGATTTAAATCAATTCTAGATCGAAATGATCACTTGAATTTGGCGAATCGAACGCTGTAGGTTTCGTCTACTTAAAATGTGAAGATGAAAGAAACACAGATGAGAGATCAATCATGAAGACGGAAAGGACAGCCGAAGGGCAGGGAAATATTATTATACTGTGTTGACATTTATCCCGTGAAACTCCGTAATATTAATCATGAAATGTTGTGTTTTATCCGATTTACATCAATTCTATAACGAAATGATCACTTGAATCTGGCGAATCGAACGCTGTAGGTTTCGTCTACTTAAAATGTGAAGATCAGATGTTATATAAGAAAATGCGTATTAGCGATTAAAGCGAGACTCGCCTCTAAAATCAAAGGACATGGCTTCAAGATCTATTCGTTGTTTACCCGATGATTTAATGCTTTTATGTTCGTTAAACCGATGTAATTTCGTAACAGATATGTTTCGTATACCTTTCCGTTGTTTTTATATAAATTTTGACACACGAAGACCTTCAATCGAACAGATATTAGAAAAAATAGCATTGCCCGTGTTTAGTGTTTACATTAAATTTCGTCTGCGTGTCAGGCGTTCTTCATTGGGGGGGGGGGGGGGTAGCCTGCGTGTAGACGCCTGATTTTTCTTCCTCATTCCTCGGGCTGCAAAGCCGAGGTAAGCTTTCGCCATTGCATACCCATACCCCCCGCCAAAATCCACGCCATATCTCCCTAATTTGTCCAGTGATTAAGTGGCCCATGTTAACGCCTAGCGGGCGTCTTGTTTTACAGTATAATCATACCAATATTCACGTTTATAAAACGATACATCTTTAGCAAAACTATGAAAAAAATTCATGTTTTTCTTTATCCACCCATATAGCAACCCAATGTTGACCGTTTTGATCTGCTTCATCCGTATTCCAAATCCAACACGAGGGATAAAAATTTTTAGGAAAAATATTTGCAGGAAATGTACCCAAATAATATTTATTTAAAAACTTATTTATTTTTGAAATTTTATTAATCTCGTTCGTAAATAAAAATTGGGTTAAAAAACAATGTAAATTCATTGATTTTTTTCGTCGCCATTTTCTTTGTGTTGAATAGGGTGTTGAAGGTGGGGTAGGAATGTGGGTGGTGAGGGATGTAGATGGTTCTTCGTTACTCGAAAGACCCGAAGTTGTTTTTCCCAAATTTATATAACGTTGTCGTAATTTTATATTACGTATATAATAGGCGGGCATATGTAATTTTTTCAATTCTTTTAAAGCAACCGTCTGCTTGTGTTGTGTAAGATTGAACATGTTTTGTTTGCTGACATTATGCGTTAAATCGTATAATAAATCATGATGGTTTATTCCAACACCGTTTAATTTTATTATATCTGTACCCCTAATTTTAATTTTTTTTCCTTTAAAGAATTTCTTTTATTTGTTGACCACTTGCCACAGTCGGTGTTTTCTTTATCTCGGGTGATTCATCATTGTTCACCTCATTTTCTAGTTCATTACTTTTTTTTTTCATCTTTTGTTGTCTTTTTTAAAAACTAACCATACTCTCTGCGACACGTTGATCATTATTAACTTTTAGCATTTCTTCTTTTATTTTATTTTTACTTTCAATAACTTTCCCTACAATAATTTTTCGTTTTCATGATCATTTTTGATTAAATCCAAAATTTCATTTAATTTACACGGATTAATTAATTGCATTTTATTTACTTGGTCATTTTTTTTTATTTGTTGGTTAAGTAATTTGTATGCTTTTGATATATGTTGATTATACGAAAATCCTCAAATAATAATATTTTTAAATCTTTTTATTTTATTTTGTTCTTAGAAAACTTATTCAAAATATATTTATTATCACTGGAAAGTTGGATATAAATTTTTTTATTTAAAATATTTTTAGCAATGTATTGTAATTTATTAATTAATTGAGAATCTAACAACGTATTTTTTTATCAATATCTGCTTTAAGATATTTTTTAACAGTGGTAAAAAATCCTTTTTTTTTCAAAGGCTTTTTTCTTTATTTTATTTAATTGAACTAATGTTTCTAAAAAATTCTCTTCGCAACTTGATGAAGAAGAAGTAATTGAACTTTCACTATCCATTTCATCACTAATATCATCGCTAACAACATCACTATCATTTTCACTATCATCTTCTTCATCATCATCATCATCTCTTAAATTCTCATTTTTTTCGTCTTTTTTTTCCTCTTCATTTTTTAATTCATCATTTTTTTCTTCATTCATTTTTTCTTATGCGTAAACTGAAAACGGTGGAAATACAAGAATATGTTCACGATTTAGTGGTATTTTGTTAATAACTGTATTTTTTTTTTTGGTTTTTTTATTCTATTCTTTGTTGTAATGGGTTTTGTGTTCTTCATATTTTTTGTACATCCCCTTGTTACAAACGTTGATAATTAAATGATGTGTAATAATCTTGCAGGGGTATTTAATCCTATTCTAATTTCATTTAGAAATTCACCAACAAATATTAACGCACCTGCAATTGTATTTTGAGAAAAATGAAAATCCACATTAACATTTCCCGACGGTCTTATGGGTAATACTGAAAGATGAGAGTCTCTATTATCTGTTAAATCAAATGCTAATATACAATACCCGTTTATAAAGTCATTATAAGTCATGGCCATTTCTGAATAGTTACGATTTAATACCGAGCGTAATTTTGAGTAAGCTTCAGCATGATTTTCTATTCTCCCGGCAACAGCGTTATTTACCGAAACTTCAACATTATCATAATTAGACCAGTTAAACTCAACAATATTATGAGTATATGACCCGTTCCAATTTGCTAATGGAGAAAATACAATATATAAACGTGTAGGAACGCTACCATTAAACACATCGATTACTTGATGTGAATTTCGTCCTCCAGCTAATGATTCATGTAATACAACGATAATTGGTTGTATAATATGTTTCTTTATTATGGGTCATCATTTCTGTATTAATTGCATTTGATGATTGTTTTTTGGGTTTAAATACAGGAATTTTTATTTTAAAATCGTCTAGGGTAATTATAGTATCAGCAACGGGCATATTCGCATGATTGGCCCCCATCATTACAATTGTATTTAATGCCCACGTTAAACGTAATTCAACTTTATACGCTGTAGGAATATATATTTCAGCACCACCTTCGCTAAATAATGAACAATCAATCTCATCTATCAAATACTGTGATTGATTTTGAAATGCCTGTGCTTTTTGTCTCCCTCCTGTATTTACGACAGCAGTCCCATTATGAAAACCTGTGATATCGCTCATATGTTCGGCTGTATCTAAATATGCTAAATTAAGCTCTTTAGAATTTTTATATCCCGACGGTGTTTGACGCATTATAAATTCTATCCATGTAGCAAAATGTGCAAAATTATCTGATGGTGTAATTAAATTATCATTTATTTTTAATTCTTTTGTTTCCCACATTGTACGAAGGGGTAATGTAATCATCGAAAACCCCGATGCTGCAGGTGCTATAACTCCAGCAGCATTTCTAATTGATACGCTAGCCATTATTTTAGCATCACTTGTTTTCATTAATCCAACGGCGTTCCCATGCCTTGTAAACGTGTATACTGACGATTGATTATCGACAGGCGTCGCAATAATTTCAGTTTCACGACATTCAGTAAACTTATCATTATAGGGTGATGAAGTAAAAAATTGTAAAGGTTCACTAAATAATATGTCATTTTTTTCCACACCTTTTCCACAATTTTTTTACTAATTTTTTTTTTTTGAACGTTAATTTAAGAATTTTTGCAACCGTTCCCAACACTTGAGGAAGAAACATACCCAGTGCCAATGCTCCTCCAAAAACCTCCTTTTTGTATTTTTTTTCTACGCTTCCTTATTCCTCTTTTGTTTTTTCTTTTTTTTATATATTTTTTACGCGTCATTTATTTTATTTTTAAAAAACAACAATATTTTTTTAAAAACAACAATAAAAATAATAATAATTTCCACAACATTATGATTTTTTTATATAACATTTTTTTTATTTATACTTTTTTTTACAGTTTATCTATTTTGTAAAAAACGTATTACATTAGGATCTATTTTTTTTCTATTTTTTTTATTATCACTTGTATAATAAGTATCTAAATTTAAATTTGAGGGTAATCCCACACCCTCATTTAATAAAATTTCTTTCTTAGTTGGATTTTTTATTTTTTATTTTCACAACAAAATATGATGATGAATAATTTTTTCCACGATTTCTACCATTTAACAATTCAGTATAATCTTCTACGGATAGTTCATTTATTTTTTCAGTCATTATTTTTTTCTTAAAATAAATTTATATATATATCTTAATTTCTTCACCTTTTAACGTCACGTTAATCTCATAGTTAATAAAGAACTGTAGTGATAGTTTAGCCTCTTGATCGCTCATAAATAAAAAATAGGGGAATTTTTTTTCTCCATCATTTAATGATGTATAAGGATTTTTTTCGTCAATATAAAATAATGCTTTTATAGTATATATAAAACGTTGTGTTGCATTAGAAATAATAGTGGATGAAGAAACTGAAATCGTTCCATTATTTATTTTTTTTGATTGTATTATAGAACTGAAATCCATTTTTTTTTCAACTAACCCCAGTTCTATTTCATCACAATATATAAACATTTTATTTATTCCGTCGGATACATCGGGTAAGTAATCAAAATGTTTAGAAAAAGGGTTTGAGGTGTAGGGTTATCTTTTTTTATTTCAAACAAGAGAGGCGTACGATTTTAAGATCTTTTTCATTTTTTAAACCCAGCATAAATGCTAATCTTTTTGAAAATAATATATTAATCTTTTGATTAAAAGAAGCATATTGAATACCCTTTTTCTAACGTAGTCTTGTTAGATAATCGAAATTCATTTACCTGCAACCCATCGACTGCTTTACTTGCATTTTCATATACCCAATACTCAATATCAACATTAACATTAATAATTACTTTCCCATTTGACCCGATTGTAAAAAAAAATTCAAATCCTTCTAAGATATTATTTAAAAATATAATTAATGAAGATAAATCATAAATCCCGTCGGGTATAATAAATTTATCCGATGTAAAAACAAACTCACTGTTTGCGTATACCGTATTATTAATTTCTTCAGGTATAAAATTCTTATAGGTTATGATAAATGAAAAAAAACATTCATCACCCTCAATATTTTTAGTTGTTTGTGGATAACAAACTTGTAACACTTCCAAAAAACATTCATTGTTCAAAGCATCAATAGGCTGTGCAATTTTCATTTCAAAATCATTAATCAAATTATTTTGAAGTCCTCTTGATATTGAATTACTAGCAATATGTAAATTCTTTTTTTTTTTATAACTTGTAATTCAGCACGATAAAAAATTCCTTTAATTTCTTCACGTTGTTCGTCTTCTAATTGATATGTAACAGGGTCAGTGATAAATACTTTTTTAATAAAAAATATCTCATTAGTCCATCGTCGAAGACTACTTTTTTCTAAAAATTTTACTCTTACAATACGAACACGAGTTCCTTCTTGTATCAGATCTTGAGTGGGAATAGGATAATTTAAATGATCACGTACTATTTTATTTTTTACTTTCCGTATTTTTTTCTTTTTTTTTCTTCACGATAAATTTCAAAAGGTGTTGCACCAGCTAATGCTTTATGTGGGGAATTATTATAACGATTAACAATAAGGGGTAAATACTGAATATATGCAAATCCTCCAGTCATTGTTAAAACACGACGAACCATTGTTTTTAAAATTCCAATTACACGTTCCACATGGGATGCTTTTATTTCTCTATCATACGTATGAAATACTTCAAAATTATACTTTTTACTTAATTTCGTACGTATATCTTGAAATTCTGTTCCTTCATCACTTTGAATTTTAGGAGGCGCTATTCCTTCTTCAATAAGAATACTTTCAAATTTATTTTTAACATTATTAGACGTTTTCTTTTTTATTAATTTTACCCAACAAAATCTTGAAAAATATCAATACACACCAGCCAATAACGATATTGATTATTATATCGGGCTAAATCTTTATTTTCAGCTAAATCAATTCCCATTGTTCATTATTTTTATTAACAGAATATTTCAAACGTCTATATTTTTACTACTACTATGTAATCTATAATTAGAATAATCCTCATCAGTTAATGTCTCTCCTTTTAATAATCTTGCAGCTTTTTCAATAAAGTCAGGAGAAAATTTAGTTTTTTTCTTTTTATTCATTTCTAAAATAAAGAAATAAAATAAGTATAATATTCTTCAAGTTCATCAACGAGTTCTTTATCTCGTAATATCCCCATAAAATCAACTTCTATATTTTTACATGCTAACTCTTTATTTATAGTATTACCGTATAAACATAATGTATCTTGTATATTTTTACAACATTTAAAACGATAATAAAAAATTTCTGAAATTACAGTTGGACTTAAAATGTGACAAACCTCATCATCATCACTTTCTACTTTTATTTTCTTAATCTTTTCGACATCGTTGTCGTCGTCATCGACGTCGTCGTCAAAATTGAGTGTGATAAGGGGTTTCTTTTTCTTCAATACTCGTTTTTTGACTGTGGTAGGTGGGGATTTATGACCTGTTGCATGATTATACTTTCTTAGGGCAATAATATATTCATCCAAGGAATCTTTCTTTTTAATATGAAAACTACCCCAGTCATCAGACCATACGATTTCACTTGACGTTGCGTTGTTGTTGCTGGTTGTTGGTGTTGGATCATCGTCAAATTCCATTGCTTCGGATAATTCGTTATCTTGATGTTGATAACAAATTTCCAAACCACCCCACGCATCTGTACGTACAACCAAACGGCATGTTTGCTTTTTCCAATTTTCAAATCTTACCACTTCAAAAAATATTTGCTCCAATTTCTCTTGAATGCTAATCTTATTAAGAACATTCAACAATGAAGGAATATGATCATTTTTCACTTCAACAGCGCTATTGTATGTGTTCTTGTCACATCTTTTATTTGTAGGATATACTTTTGCGAGAATAGCATTACCGTTGATTTTTTTTTGTGCAATTATTTTTGCAGACAAATCTGTATACAATTGCATTTTATAAAAATGGTCATGTTGTTGTCTCGCATAAAGTTCCACCATCTCTGAATCTGTTCCCGAGCGAAGGGTAAATGATGAATCACTGTAGGGACAGTGCTTATTTTATACCCTCCTCACAATTAAAAAAAATTGCATCCATCAAAATGAAAAAAATTTTATTACACTAATAACGTGTATAATTGATTACAACATTTTATATCAAATAAACTATTTTGTTTTCTTTGCATAACTCCTAAAATTTTGCATAACTTTCTATGTTGTTTTTTTGTTTTTATTTTACATTCTATTTTATTTTCTAGAAATGCAACAAGTGCTTTCCCTATTCTTCCATTTCCATCGGAAAAAGGATGAATGGTTTCAATAATAAAATAAATCAAAACTGATATATTTTTTCTTTGATAGTTTTTTACATAAAATTCATCTAAATGTTCCATATATTGTTGAATATGTAAAGGATCAACCCCCTCATGAAATCCAACAAATCTTTTTTTTTCACTGTAATTTCCAGCATTCGTTAAATGGACCATAGATATTTCATGAATAGTTTTACAACATTCACTTATTTTCCATTTTTCATTTTTTTCCATATAAAAATTTCGAAGGGAAAAACAAAATCTCCCACATCTCATCCAAAACTCTATTTCATTTTCTTCGTCTTTTTCCATTCGTATAACATCATACGCAAACACTTTAAATTTTATACAGTCTTTTAATTCCTTTTTTTTTACATACACGTTTGGTCACTAATACTTTTATAAAAAATATCCCAATTAACATTCGGTTCAGTCAGTTCGTTTTCATATATGGGATTTTTTGAAATTAAATTATAATTCAATGTTGTTTGTATATATTTTCTTATCATAGTAAATAAATATTTTACTTCTTCTTCGACCATTATTACATGTGCAAATACTTTCTCATTATACTTAAATTCTCCCGTATATCCCCATAATTTTTTATTCGCATAACATCGACAGGATGTAATAGTAGGGTGTGATTTTCATTTAAATTAAAATTACTTTTGTCTAAAATACTTAATTTCAAAGGATCAAACTCAAAAAAATAACTTTGACTCTTACAATTTTTATACCGACATTTATCAAAGGATACTTTACCCTTTTTATATAATATATAAAATCCCAAAAATCATATCTAATATTTATTTCAGAAAGATCTTTTTTGTCTATTGATGAAACTTCCTATAGGGTTATGTTTACGACAATAAAATATAAAACATGAAGTGACCATGATAATATTTTTAGTTGAACTACAATAAACATAAGAATTGAAAATACTAGGTGCTACCATTAACAAATAAATATATAAAAAAAGATTTAAATCGCCTTTCTGGTGCTGTATGTGCTTAAATTTGCTTACTAAACTTTCTTTTCCAAAACCCAGGGTATAAGATAAGTATTTTCTTTCAAAGGTTAGATTTTGTAAAAAATATGTACAATGATACTTATCTTTGGTGTTTAAAAATTGAAATAAATCTGAGTGGTTTTAAAGGGGTAATAAAATAAATAATTATTTAAAACAATCGGCGAATGAAAAAAAACTACAGCATAACGTGTCTGATTCAACTAGTACAGTACGTTGAAAGAGTGTTCTCTTCAAGGAATATTTTCTTTGACTTGCTTGTAAATTCGGGATCATATAAGAGAACCGATCTTCTAGAATAAAATAGGATTCCATTCCACGGGTTCCCTTGATTTTTTTCATATTGACTGTATAACTTACTTCGTCGTGGGGGCGAATGTTGTTTTTACAATTCATCTTGGACATGTGACATATTTTCCACGATAATAATCAAATAATCCACATAACCAAAATAAATATCCAATTTCTCCATGGTTAAAATTTTGAAAATAAAGAACAACTCTTAAAATTGTTTCAATCATAATGTTGTGATTTGAAATGTCATATTTTTACTCTTTATATAGCTTTCAAATTCATTATGCTAAATAAATCAAAAAACGCTTTCTCGATATTTTTAACTGTTTTATTTCAAATATTTAATTCATTAAAATTATTACATAATTCCCCACAATAATTAAAATATACATGTATTTGCAACATAGATTTATCAAAATATATTTTATTTATTAATGTTACAATATAATTTCAATTACTGGTACCATAAATCACATTAAGTACAGATAATATATATTCATCTTTAATAAGAACAAAATAAAGCTCTTGACCATCAAAATGTTCACGTAAATGATAATTTACTAATCTAAATCTTGAATCCTTACATTTACCATACAAAAACGCTTTTGAATAACATAAGGGTCGAAATTAACGAGGGTAATCTCGGTTCTCTATCAATAAATACTACATGTTTTCCGACTAACTGATCATAAAATGACATAACCCAGCCAAAACTGGTTATTAAAAATCTATAATATCTTTTTCCACCATATCGTTTCCGAAATATAGATTGTTCATTTTTATCTTCCACATAAATGTTAAAATATTTATAATCATAATCAGCACATCTAAACTGATAGGGGTGTTATCTCCATTCCAAAAAACAAAACGTTGAATCTCGTGTTTTTTCTATCTCAAACAATTCAGCATGTAATAAATATTGAATGTCGGGATAAAGAATTTCATCAAAATCACGCTCTCGTACAGCCATTTAAATATTTTTAAAAAAACTTCGACGTCTTTTCTTCTATTCGTAACCTATTTCCACTGAAACATTCACTGTATATTTCCACCCTATATTTAACTTGTTTAACATCCGACGTTTAAAACTGTTTAGTCTAGAATGTTTTAATTCATCTGGATGAATCGCGCACGGTCGTTTGTTAATACATCTTCCACAAGGATGTTTGTTATAATATAATCTTTAAAATCGTTCATCTGCTTTTCCAATACGTTCCATTTTAACAAATATAAAAACAATTATTTTTTTTACTCTTATTTATACTATTTCTTATTTTTTTTCATGGATTTTCTTCTTTAAATCTTTTAACAACATATCTTCTTTAACAATCATCTCTTTATCTACAACAACGTTTTTGTTTTGGATCTTTCCACGGTGTATAATTCGCACACACTTCCCCACACATATTTCCGTTAAGACATTGTCCGCAGGGATATTTTGAATAGAATAATCTATTATATCGTGCATCTATGTTTCCACGGTTTCCATGATATTTTGTAAAACCATTTTTTTTGCATTTTTATTTATATCCTAATAAAATTTCTTTTGATTTTTTTTTATATATTTTAGAATATCTGTTTTTTTAATTTTGATTTTTTCCTTTTATAATTTTGTTTATAAAAAATTATATATAAACGCGTTACCGAAATGTTTAAACATTATTGTGAATGATGTCAAATTCACATGTGCCGTATCGTGATTGTGATGAACATAACGGTAGAAGATATAAAAGAATAACTGCTGATGACATTAACCCCTACTGTACTTTGAAGATGAAAATAACTATTATGCAAGTCGTTTTATAGCAAAATAATTACCCCACTTTACCTATGTTGTAAAGAAATGTCAACATACGGTATTTTGCGAATGTATTGGTGATATAGCCTCAACACCTCCTCCTCAAGCATATTACTTAGCTCTGGAAGTTAAAAAGAAACATGAACATGAAAATGATGAATGGAATTGTTCATGTCTGGGTGAAAACATAACAACAATTGTTGACTATAATGCTTCTGATATTTTACAAAAAGAAATTAAACTAATAATAGATTCTAATAATTTCATGAAAGCTGTAGCATATACTCAATAAAAAACTTTTTTTTTTTAAAAATTCATGTTTTTTTCCTTTTTTATTTATTATATATATAAGATTAAACATTTGATTTAATCATATTTATATCTAGTACAAGATGAATCAAGAACAATATCTCGTGACCTGTGTCAATTATAGTGGTGTAGCATATTATGACTATACTCCTCGTTATTATTCATGTCATTTTCTTCAAAAACATTTTCCTAACTATACGTATTTGGTAGAGGATTGTAAACCTGCTATACTATGTAAAGAATGTAATCCCCCATTTTGTTCTCCACCTCAAGTTTACGAACTAACTCTGAAAGTTATTAAACAGGGATTAGTTGAAGAGAAGGGAATAACCCTAAAACAATTATTGATACTAAGAGTGATCATCTCTTGTATAAAAAAATTAAACTAATAAATAATGTTTACTCAATAATTCCACAACAAATTAATTTTTAAAAATCATTTATTTTTCTTGTAATAAAAATTTTTACAAAATTAAAACTCGATATTTTTCTGTTTCTACCTTTCTATCAAAAGTTTATTATTTTAAAAACATTACAAAGACCAAAAAATTTGTTTCCCTCTGTTTCCCATGAGCAAACAGGGTTTAATGTTTAATAAAGGTGTTGAGTTTCACCGAAAATGTCTCCAGTTCCCAGTAGTTATTTTCACCGGATGTTGCGCGGTCGTGAATAATGCTTGATCTGGAAAATATTTACAAACTTTTGGTGGTTCGTTCGGAAGACTGAGTCAAAGTCTTGTTTCGCACTGATCATATCTAAAATCTCCTAAGTCTTAGCTTTCGTTTAATATATTGCGGGTGATGTTTCATACTATAATTTATGCGTTGTCTATGTATTTCGATGCCTATATTTGACGACACAGACAACATTGCGGCAGCTATAAGTTGGTCTAAAGCAGAGATATATATATTTTGTTCACTTGATTTACTGAAAAAAGCGAAACCATAGAAACACAGAAGATGTGTTGTTCTTTCCTTTGAGCGCTCGCAAAGAACGTTTGGTAATGCATCTCTTGGTGAACATTTGTAACAAAATTTGTCAAATTTGCAAACTTTGGATATGAGCGGGAGGTGGCAAAATTTAGATTCAGTCTTCCGAAAGGACAGCCGAAACATTGTAAACAATTTCGCGACAAGGCATGAATATGTCTGACCGAGCAATTTCAGGCAAAAGGGAACTGGATGCTAGCCACATAACCTGGCCCAATTTTCAACAATAATTTCCAAGCGTGTTTGCTAATTCTACACTATTATTTTTAATATTTATATCTTTTCCCTTCAATGATGGTAAGAAGTTCTGTAAATTATCCACCGGGGTCCCAAACGCGTCTACTAACAACATTTTGAAATATCGAGGTCCCTGACGATCTTTCAGATATAAATAATATCCATATCTTAAACACGAGGGAACCACAGGTTCGTAGTTTACTAATTGTATGGGTTCAGCATGATAACACAGTGTAATATATTCATAAGATTCACCTTCTCCAAAATCAATCATTGATCGCAACCATATGTTAAAAATAATCGAAAAAAACATCTGATACCCTGCTTTTATAGTCCCAAAATCTATAAAAATAGGTTGCAAAACAATAAAATTTTCACAAAAGTCCAAAAAAAACGTTGTCAAGATAGTATATTACAGTTTCAGTTATTGTGAAGTGAAATCCTTCTATCATTTTTTCATGCATTACAGATGTAAAGAATGCTTTGTAAACCATCATTATTGTTTTTTTTGTAAAAATAATTACGGACGACTTATCTATAGTAAAATAGTTGATCTATGTGAATGTGATGATAGAATACAAAGATGGAAAAAAACTTATTTGGATTAATAAAATTTTTTTTAATACATCGTCTACCAATTCCAAAATTCATAAAACTTAGGATCAGCTTTAAGACCTCTTCCTTTTTGAATTTTTTTAGAACGTCGTCGTTTTCATATTCTTTTTTTATTTTTCGTTTTCGATTTTTTTATATAACTCCTACACTTCATTTTTATGTTAACTGAAGTACGACAAGCAATGCTTTATAAAAAAAAGAAAAAACCGTCTATTTATACTGTTATATCTGTTTTTGATTTTTTTTAATATCTTTTTCTGAGACAAATGTATAATATTATATAAGATGTTTAAACTAAAAAACTTTATCATTACTGAAAAAAACAATGTCCGTATTACGTTATTGTAGTATATGTGTTAATAGTATAACTTTTTTTGACAGATCCAAAAATACTTTTCAGCGCTATTTATCATGTGAATATTTTCTTAAAGAATATCCTGAATATATATATTTTGTGAAGGATTGCAAACCTGTTACAATATTTGAAACAAAACAATGTTCTGTAATAAAAACAAATGGTGTGAAACAACACCCGTATGAAGTAACCCTGAAAGCTATCAATCATGGAGAATCTGGAAAAACAATAAAAATATTATCGGAGGAAGATGTTCCTCATCTTTTACATAAAAATGTTAAGTTTATAAAAACTGACGTTTTTATTGTGTATTAAAAACGTTTATTTACAACAATCACACTTTTGTATTTTTGCATTTTTCTTGTTATCTTCATCATATATATATCTTTGCCTCCATCTTGCTAATCTATCGTCACAATAACATTTATTTATCAATTTACTAAAAATTGTTCAAGTGTATTTTCTTTTACAAATTCTACAGTAATGTTCATCAACATGACATGTTCTACATGTAAAATGCATTTCAAATTCAAATAAGAAATCAACTTCTATATCGCAGTGTGAACAAAACTTTTCGAGCATCTTGTTTTCTTTTTTTTTCAAACGTTCGTGGAGATATTTCGTAATGTATCAGTTGAATCAAAATATACTTGTTCTTGCAATATCCCTCAATAAAAAAGGATCCCAGTAATCCCGAAACGGAAAATTGGGTTTATGTGTTTAAATAACTTTTTTGTCTTTTATATATATTTTTGTTGCTTGTAAATATTTCCATGTTTTAAAAAAAAATTAATCCAACTTCTACATCGTGTGTGTGTTTTTACTATTGCTAACTCTTTCATCATACGCTAACGAACAACCCTGGCGTAAAATAAGCAATTGATAGAATAAGGGATGACCTGATTGTCGCTATGGACCAGGGTCAATCTCATTCCAATCGCAAATTCAACTACGGGTGAACGCGCGCCAATGCAGTTTAGTGATAAACACTACGGCACATTGGAAGAATTCAGAGTCTTGTACAACCAAGTGTACAACTTACAAGCGAGCAATACACACAACAGTAGACCCAACTGAAAAATATTACGAAACCCACCTGCTTATATACTCAACCATAATTCACAAACTCTTAAAACATTTTTGGGATATATTTCTTCTATTTTGTTAAAAAACTTTTATGGTATAAACCCAAAAACGTTTTCCAAGGTACATTACATCTAATTTTTATGGGGTTCATCTAAAATTTTTGAGAATACTTTTTTCGGGATATCATCTCTAAAACTTTTTGGAAGATTTCGCAAAAAACCCAAAATAATTATTTGAGACATTTCCCTCTAAAAATATTTTGAGAAATATCATTTTTTTAAATACCGTCACTAAGAAATATCAGTCATTCTGCCATAAGATGGCGTCGAGGTAAGAGCTCCATGACGGAAATTTCTATGATTAATTCTACAAGCAAAAATTTGGGATTTTTGATTATTTTTATTTCAAAAAATATTACAACTCTTCAAATAAAAATATGGAAGTTTTTTGGATGGCACGTGCACGTAAGTATAAATCACATCGGGTGAGGTATGATGGTTGTGTATAATATATTTTTTTGTATTTTGTTTTCAAACAGGGTGTGTGTGAGTATATATATCACATTGAATTATGATCTGAATAAGTGCTGTCGCGGATGCTATATGGGGTTGAAAGCAAGAGAAAACAGAGAAAAGATGAAAGACGATATGACCCAGTACAAAAGCTCTTGTGTCGTTGGTCATCTCGTCTTTCATCTTTTCTCTGTTTTCTTTTGCTGTCAACCCCTTATAGCAAATGACGTCAGTACTTGCTTAACACTATTCACCTTGATTGACCTTCAATCTCTCTCTGGTCGTTAAACTCAGGGACGATCAAAAAACTGGTCGTACAACAACATGATCATAATGTGATATATATACTCTTGACCGCGACCACCTTATTTTGAATATTTTGAATACAAAAAACCTCTTGTATACGACCAGTTGCATATCCCCCTGATTTAATTACTGGTCGTTCTTTACAGGGTGACCACACCTTAAAAATACAACACCCTCCTTGAAATATGGGACTGGACTGTGCTCTGATTGGTCAATTCAAATCATTCTTGATTCTGATTGGCTTAGAGCTCGGTCCAGTCCCACACACATTGAATATATATATATATATATATATATATATATATATATATATATATATATATATATATTATATATATATATATATATATATATATATATATATATATATATATATATAATTACTACTGTTTTTATTGGATTGAATAGCGATTGAGTGATGAACCAGGCGGGCAACGTGATATGCCACAGGGAGCCGTAACGTCTATTAGTGAAGCGAGTTTAACAATAAAGCGGGTTTATTTGTTATTTATATATATATATCCGAGCGCTGGTGCAGTCTACTCTAGCTAGGAGAAAACTATGTTAACAAAACATTATATATTTTGTGTAAAAGATTGACAGATGATATGTTTGACTAATTAACTTCCGGTGGTCGACTCAAGTCGGGGCACAGATGATACGAAAGGTCTCCACTAAAAATGTTTCCAATACATAAGTTACCACAGCTTTCAATTACAAAATTTTCAAAACGACTGTGAACATTAACCTTTAATCTATCATTTAGCCAATTTTCAAGCTAAGATTTTACCTAACAATTACATTAGACGTCAAAACAGATCACTACCGAAATCACTACCGCGAGACGCACAGTCAACGGCCTCCCGAATCTGACTCATTGCCTTTCTGGTCTGGTCGCCAGTAATTTGTCCTGGTTGTCGACAAAATACCAAACAAACCCGCTTTACTGTCAAACTCGCTTCACTAATAAACTCGCTAGTTCGCTGTTAAACTCGCTTTACGTTACGGCTCCCTGTGATAATGCACAAGTATTTATTTTAAGTTGCCACAAGTTCTCCCAAACGATATTATCCAATTCATAGCAAACGATATTATATTCTGAAACAAGTAATATTCTACATCTCTGTCGTAACTTAGCATATTTTGACAACTTTCCCATTTCTTCGAACGGCAACAGAACTTAAACCATGTGTCAAACGACGCCAAACTTCGGAAATAAACGACATATTCCGAAATACGCATTGCGGTTAATATTGCGGTTGGGTTACGTGAGGTTGAACCGCGGACCGACCGAGGATCGACCGCGGATCAACCAAGGATCGACTTCGGTTGAACCGGAGATGAACCCAGGTTGAACCGCGGATGATCCGCGGATGACCCGCGGATGATCCGCGGATGATCCGCGGATGACCTGCGGATGACCCGCGGATGAACCCCGGTTAAACCCGGTTTCTGTTAGGTTATTTCTAGGCAGTACTGTATGTATTGAAATATTATTGGCTCAAGTTGCCAATAGAGTCAGTGGAAACAGTATATTCCAGATGACGAGTGTGAAAACAGACATGTATAGTAAATGTATATACTCTGCACGACATTGAATCCCCTATAGCTACAGGTCACATTTTAAATGTTTTTGGAGGGGTACCGCAGGACACATTTTTACAAATGTGTTTATGACGGATCGATTTGCCTGGTACTGGACACTTTTGTGTTTTCGAGTTGGCACAATGGGTGAATTAATCGCGTTTGCTTTGAATTTGCTTTCGAGTTATTTGCCTGTCGCTGGATGCAATCTAATTGTGTTTTCGAGTGAGGTGTCACTGGGTGAATTCACTATAAAAACCCGTTTGTTTTGAATTTGCTTTCGAGTCAATATTGCTGTCGCTGAATACAATCTAATTGACTGTGTTTTCGAGCGAGCGTCCTCAAGTGCAGAGACTTTTTGAGTCTACCTTAGAGGGATAAAAGGTATAGACATTTTAGTCACATGCATGTGTGCTATGTCTGTACCTACTGAAGCAAATTTCAAATGTGCTTGAGAGGTGATATGAAAAAGGCCGGCCAGTTGATAATAAAATTAATTTCATAGCTATCAAACTACAAAAAAGAAATTTAAAAAATTGAAATGTACAAGGTATTATTTTTCCTATGCACGCATTGCTTGCAGTAATATGAACTTTTGGTCATTATTAAATATAATTTTTTTTTATTATATTTAATTATAATGTAATTATATCTGTATGTAACATTATTGTTATTAGCGATTAGTAAAATAGTGGAAAAGTATACTATCTGCAATAAACATGACCTACAATGACAGAAGGCCATTAGGGGAACAATGCATGTTGCACAAGGAATCACATTTACTTTTAATATATTACTTTAATAATCACTTTAATATATTCTGATAAGATATACAGACATATCGAGACTGCTGAATGAGCAGTATGTCACACGTACGAACTAGTGCGCAACGTAGCCTCCGTTCTTCCATCTGAGTTCTGGTAGCTCAATGGTTAGGGCGTCTAACCTGAGATCATGAAGGTTGCGGGTTCGATTCCCGTCTGGAGCTCAGAAACATTTTCTGAGTTTACGTTAAAAGCTTGAGTAGCAAACAATTTATCATATTAAATAACCAAGCTGCAAATCACTTTAATATATCTCATGGTATAACACTTCATATTCTCATTACAGGGATCAAGGGATGCCTGACTGCCAGTTGAGCTAATATAGATAAGAAAATCATATGCTTAATTAGCCTTTAGAAGAATGTACAGTTAAAGTAAGCATTTTTATTATTACATAATTTCGTTCATTACCATTGCAATACTGTACTTTATAAACACTTCCAGAATTTGCTTCAACACGTATGAACAACGGTTTCAAACCGAGGTGGATATAAAAGATACTGTAACAGAAAATGCATTAAATTCTCATTGCCAACATAGATTTTGAGCCATTGTTTCATGGGTGTTAAAGCAAAATCAGCAAGGGTACAAGATCGCATAAAGTGCTTTCACAACGAGACGTTGTTTTGGCGTAATGTTTTCTTTCAAATCTGTAATACCATTTTGAAATGTAAATATCATTATTGTTATTACAGCATTTTAGACAGTAATTATAGATTATAGTATATTGTACTTTATCATAAACACACGACCCCATGCACAAGCGACAAGCTTTAACTTTTATCGTGTTTAAATAAAATCTATTGTATTGTATTGTATTGATCCTATTGAGGAATTAAGCGAGGAGATCCAAACTAAAGTTGTAAAGGTTTGCTGTGCAAGCTGTGTTCAGTTGTCAATACTCAGAAAAACTCGGAGCTCCAGACAGGACTCGAACCCGCAACCTTCTGAATGCTAGTCAGACGCTCTAACCATTGAGCCACTGTAACTCAGATGGCAGAGCAAGGATAAATACGATATTCAAACAAACATGGGACGAATCTTGCCGTGTTCACAAATATTTGTCGGACTTACAAGTCGTGTTGTGACATTCAATTTCCAGTAAAATGTTGTTAGTTAAGTTAGGTAGTTGCAGCTTGATGCTTGTAAAGTTGTAAATTTTTTCTGTGCAGGCTGTGTTAAACTGTGTTAGAGCAGGCTAGCATTCAGAATGTTGCGGGTTTGAGTCCTGTCTGTATTGAGAACTTAAAACAGCTTGCACAGCAAAACCTTTACAACTTTACAAACATCAAGCTACAACTACTTAACTTAACTAACAACATTTGACTGGAAATTGACTGTCACAACACGACTTGTAGTCCAACAAATATTTGTGAACACGGCAAGACTCGTCCCAGGTTTAAATACCGTATTTAACCTCGATAAACCATCTGAGTTCTAGTGACTCAATGGTTAGAGCGACTGGCTAGCATTCAGAAGGTTGCGGTTCGAGTCCTGCCTGGAGCTCAGAGATTTTCTGAGTATTGACTACTTAACACAGCTTGCACAGCAAAAATTTTACAAGCATAAAGCTGCAACAACCTAATTTAACTGAGATTCAAACTGTTGAACCGCAAAAAACGCAGATGCGGTTGTTGACGACGCTAGTCGGGGCATGCCATCTGTAGAGACTTTTCACCTGATTTCTCTATTTAGAATGTCAACGCGGAAGCAAAAATGGTTAGTTGATGTATATACATAATATTATAGAAACTCGAAGCTCTTTTATTTCTCTTTGTCACGCGCGTAATTAATGGAACTTCACGCCTCTCGGGATTGGCACCCTCGCACCAGGACCTTGGGCGAAGGTTACAATAAATTCAATTAAAGTTCATTGCGAACAAGAAGATATATGATACAACAGTGATGTATCATATCAAACAACGAGGTAAAGAAAATAAAAGTGTTCAAATTCTTGATGAACGTTCTCTTAGCGTTTGTTAACTGCTCGCAATCGCTAATTGCTCAAGTCCAAACAAAGTTTTTATGTTTTGTTTTTACAATTGAAAATGTAGATTTACAGCGTCATACAATGCAAAACATACTTCTCCACACATCTACCGGTTACACTACCCTTGTAGCAAGACGCTCAGATATGATATTTAGCTTAAATACCTGCACTCTAAGACGAACACAATGTTGTTCGAATACCAATCTACCTAGAAAATGCCTGACAACAATGGCTAAGAAAGCGGCAGACGATCATTTGTTTCGGCAAAAATATTTGAAATGCAAATTCTGCAAGAGGTATTCGACGAAATATTAGTATACCCCTTGGTATGTCAACCGCTGGGGTAATACTCGTTGAATACCAATCCTTGTCTATAAATGATAATTAGTATAGAAGAGAAGGAAAGGTGTTGGCGTATCTCGAGAGCCATGACATGTGCCTTACTTGTTCCTGATTTATGTTATTTGTGATACCAAGAATACCTCACCTCTGCTTGATATCCATTATGTTGAAACAAAGCATAATTACTATAATATATATTCTAAAACACAATATAAATTTATTAGTGAGATGTTCCTTACCCTTTGATTGATGAATTCGTGTATCCGGAAAGGAAGAGAGGCATCACAGTTAGGCTTTTTGAAGTACAATAAATTGTCATGACACCCCGATAATGATCGTATGTGTACGGACATAGTTTCCATATATCAGTACCTGCAATAATTATGTTACTTATTTAATGCTTAATAGCGGTAATTGTTATAACGGGTGTAAATATTTTTCGTACGCGCAAAAAATTGACGTTTTGACTATTTCACCAGATGATTCATGATCAACCTAATACTTATGTATTTAATGATAAATAAATATAATTACCATATTGTTTCGACTTCGCCAGACGTCCTTCAAAAATAATCAGTAGTAATGTCACAAATACTCTCCAGTACATCCCGAGGTGTCTTGGCGGCTATTAGGCAAAATTAGAAAATGGTTGTTTTAAAACATGAATGACACACTTTTGAGTTCTCTGAATTATTAATATTTGCATTTGTATTATTTGCTATCATTAGATGATATGACTAGAAGTACCTATACGCAACAACTCTCACTCTATGGATGGTAATACTACAACAATTTCATCACAATTAATTAATTTCGCCTCGACATGAAAAAGGCCCGCAATAAAACTAATATCAGTCATAATAATTTCATTGGGAACATTCAAAATTATCAGTAAATACAAAGAGAGAGAAATACGAACACGTTTGAAAATATGAACGCCCATGTGGGATTTGATCGCACGAACGTACGTTGATTTCTCAATTGAAGATTTGACGATGCTACAGCAGCGTCTGGCACTAGGTTCATTTAGTGCCTTTGCACCGCTTGATTAACACCTACGAAGGTAATACGTCCCCTTAATTGATCCCCTTAATAAAATTGATCTTATTTCAATCAAAGGTTCATGTTGGTTGATGCAGGGTAGACAATCATGCATAAGTATTTTGTTAATGAAATTGTATTCCGTCAATATTCTTCATATTGTTTTCTTGTTCTACTTTCACCCCACCTTTGTCGATAGGTATTGCAACTTTGAGTTTGTAACTAAATTCAAGCAAACTCATATTAAGTCTTCAATATATACCTATACTTCAAGAGCGAATTTACAATTATTTCAAGTTCATAGTGACAAACAAAGTTCGTTTAACCTTTTACAACTTTTATCCAATCGTCGTTCTGCTGACGTTATGATCATGATAAATTATCTAGCGTTGTTTTATAACAAATTCAGATTCAGGTTGTATCAAGGCAAAATCGGACTGTACAGCAGCGTGTCTTTTGTTTCTGGTTTTCCTTACAGCTACAACATTAATGTTATAGAATTCACAATGATCAAAGTGACAATTCATCCAAACTTGACAATCGTTACTGTGTATCGCTCACCAAAAGTTCCTATTAGTCAACTGTGTTCAGCATTAAAAGAATTATCCTTCAAGTTGCTGGTGAGGAAAGTGTAATAATTGGAGATTTCCATGTAAACTGGCTCAGCGAAACAGATAGAACGCCTTTGTACAATGTAATGGTAAGGGACAATAGCTATGTACAATTATAATATCAAACTACATAACAATATTAAGACTCTTATCGATCATATATTCTCTAAAACCACTTCTCAAACCTATTTCAGTGATCTGAAACCTATTTCAGTGATCATAAAACAATTTGGGTATCTTTCAAATGAAGAGCAGACAAATAATGTTGCTATGTAAGTATATAATGAATTTAAAGACACAAATGCAAGTAGAATATGTAATACTTTATTTAAAGTTATTTTACTTTACAAGACTCAATAAAAGACCAAATGAGCCTATATGCAGTTTGCAATGAAGAATTAAATAATGCCCTAGAACAATTAAACGCAGCTTTCGATAATGATGAAGACCAATTTGATTTAATTGCACCAGTAACTAAAGATGCTGAACATCAAGATGAAGACGAAGGGGCTATAGATTTACATCCTGATTTGAATGAAAACTATGATCTGTCACACGACATTTGCATTCCTTCTGCATCGTCAAATAATTAACCACTTATTCTAAATGAAATGCCAGATGACGAACATAGAGAAGTGGTGCAAATGTTAAATAAAGAACAAAAGGAATTTTGCTATCATACTCTTCACCTAATAAAGACCTCAGACAAACCATTTTACTCGTTTCTTAGTGGAGATGGAGGTGTTGGAAAATCACATCTTACAAAATCAATCTATCAAGCAGATAATAATATAATAATACAAGAGCTGGTGATGATTTCAGTCGAATTAATGTTTTACTTCTAGCTCCTACAGAGAAAGCTGTATTTATCATTCGAGGCAATGCAATACACAGTGCTCTTGCAATACCTGCATGTCAGTCCTTCAGAAATTATAAACCACTTGATTCAAACAGCTTAAACACTTTAAAGTGTCAACTAGGAAGTGTAAAACTGATATTACTAGATGAAATATCAATGGTTGGAAACAGGTTAATGGTTGGAATTAAAGACACAAATGCGAGTAGAATATGTAATACAAATAACTTTTTTATAATGATTATGAATATTGTTCATTTTCCAACGGGCATGTAGAAGAAAAGCTAAGAGCAGAATGTTTTATAAAGTTAGTAAAGATACAATAATACAATAATATAGATGTTACAAATATGTTGTTTTGAAAATGCAAATATGTTGTTTTGTATCAAGTTTAATGAGTGATTATCAAAAATTATTATGGATTATATAATATGAATAAATAATTAATTATCAATAAAATAAACAAATATTAGTGCTAAATATTACATTCTTCCCATTCAATGGGAACAACTTTGCATGAAGTAATTTTATTACTTCAAAAAAGCCTATACATAAGACAACAGGTAAGATCCTTTTTCTAGTTTATTCCAATTACTTAACTAAGTCAAGAATAATTGTTATGTTAAAAATATGTCTTTTAAATATTAACTCCAAGCACATGTTAATTAAAGGCTTTCTTTTCTCATTTTTCATAGAATTCTTACCAGTGCACATTATATCCAAAATGACAGTACAAGTTGCAGCTGAAAAGTCTGAACTGCCAGTGCAAGTCTCAATTAACTGCCAAGTCCGTCAAATTGTCAACTGCTGAAAAAATGTTAGTCCATTTCCTGACAAAACTAAACTTCTTCCAAATTCTACACCAAGTTTTCACCACTCAACCCCACCAAGGTCTAGCTACTGTGGCAGATGTTGCGATGCAAAATCAGAATATTTCAACACTTTTACAAGAGAGGTACGTTATTCTAAGAGTTACTTAGTTGATATCAATTATTCAGCATTCTATATATCATGTTTGTATATGGACAGTGTTTAATCATCATGTGGTCACTGCATAATTTCCTGTTATGGAACAAATTGCAACTTTACAAACTGATCAATACACAGGAAGATCGACATATCCTGACAAAGATGTATTGATAGACTATGATGGTGCCCCTTTTAATGGCTCAACTTGCTCAAGAATGCAAACTTTATTATCAACAATTACAAGTGGAAACTTTATTATCAACAATTACAAGCTAACCTCAAGCAAAATTTCCAAGGTGTATATTACAGTATAATAGGATGCTGACATTTGGATTCAGCCAATAATGAATGAAATTGATGAACATAAGTTCTTTATTGCTGCTATTTTGACTTTTGTGTTTGAATTTTTTAACACAAAGGATAAAATAGCTAGGCTATAGACTATTATGTTCAGCCACAAGAACACATTGACTGGTTTCACTAACACTACCAACCTCGTACCCAGGGTCTCATCTCTGCTTCCCCCCCCCCCCCCCCCACATACACACACTCGCTGCGAAGAGACCCAGGCTGAGGCTGGTCACGTGGCACCCAGATTCTGGGTGCTAACAAAAAAATCCATTGTGGGCAGGGTGGGAAGAAATAGTTTGTAGCATATAAGAAAGTCATTCTTCGAAAGTAATATTTCCATTTTTGCGCAGTTCTACGCAAGAAAGTAAAAAGTAGTTTCAACAAGAAAGTAGAAACATCATCGCGTTAACATCTTTTTATTCGCGGAGAATATCGGATTACGAAGTGCCAACATGTGTCCAGGTGTTCTTTTCACTTTGTCCCTGATGTCAACAAAGGACTTCGAAGAAGGTTTATAAGAGTATATCAACAAAAATTTCCTCTTGTCCGCTTTGTAAGGCTGCTGTAGACGAGCGTCGATGCAAGAATTTGTATAAAGATTCGAATTGCACGAATGTAGAATACCCGTCCACCTTCGCTATTTGTATCTGTTGACAGTTAGTAAACGGGTCAAATTACGGAAAGTTCATCATATACAATTGTTTCATTCTATTTTAAAATCCCATTTAATTTGATAACTATAAATAAACAAGTACACAAAATAAACCTTCGACATTATATTTAAAGAGATTTTAATTTAGAGCAACCTGGTTTGTATAAATGTTGACGCGGCACGATTACCGTACGAATAGCCACTGCCTTGTCTTTAACGCCAATAACTGATGCTCGAATACTGCTTGAGCTTTATAGACGGGAAAACGGGTTACTCATCAGTGAATTTAAAGGTGAAACTACTATGAGAATGGTTGTAGTTGTTGATATACCAATATCTCTCGATTGCCAATTGATCAGAACTTGTCCAATTTATCCTTCGCAAAAAGCAACCCAGGACTGAAGATTAAAAATCAAAGACTTTCCATAACCAGTGGGAAGAATACAAAGGCTTAAGCACATCCTATATTAAATAAGTATATTCGAGGCAGATAACATACTATTTAATCGAAATTTTCCTTTACCATCAATCTATAAAACGACGCAATAGACCACGCATTCGATTCGACCCTCCCTTCCCAAGGTAATATTATTGGCATACACGTGGCACGCAGATTCTGGGTGCCACGGGCGGCGAGCGGAGATGAGACCCTGGGTACGAGGTTGTAACACTATTAGTTTTCAAAATAATTAAGGTGCAAGTTTTACACCCATATTCAATGTAATATGTGTTATTTTATAGTTGAAATGGACAATATAAGACACATTTGTACATTAAAATAACAATCAATTGATTTCTATCACTGTCTGTTTGTTTTTCACTCATTTTTTTGCTTTTCTTCAACCAAGTGGATCTTCGAGGGGCACAGCTTCAAAAATGCACTTTCTTTGGGGGAGTGTAGCCTAAAAGGGACACTTAAGGCACATGTTTTATCATAACTCAGACATCCTAAGGATATGGCAAAGTTTCCGAGATTGTATGCGTATAACCTCACAGATCGCATGCAATTATCATAGATGTAACATTTTGCATAGTTGTAAGACCTGTTGCAAATCCAGCCGAAAATCAACAATTCAATGCCGCGTTAAATCTACTTGTTCTCCTTATTACGGTAGCCACATGTACGCATTGCGTATCTATTTTTTTTATCATGTATGCACATTAGCCACTCCCAAAATTCCCATGGGGCGGGCATCGGCGTTTGCATGTGTGATTACGATTCTGATCAGTTGTGCTTTTCAATTTACTTTTCGTCAATCCTGGCATTAGGGAATGGCGGTAGAATATCGTTGCGTTCACACGAACCAGACAATAAAAAATAACACTATATTCCCCGTTTTGGTTTTTGTGAGTTGCCAGATTTGATTCAGCAAGACGATTGAATCCCTGGGAAGCTAGCGCGTCAACAACCAATCAGTTTTCCACGAGTTCTCCCTCATTTGGTGCCACAGTGGGAAGCAAACGTGCCTTTCACCTCTACAACCCGGGTTCGATTCCTGCTTAGTGCAGTTATCAAATTAAAATTTAGCCTTGGCCGCACGTGAGAAAGGTGCTTCCAGCTTGACTCTACCAAACACCGCAGGTTTTCTCCGGGTACTCCGGTTTCCTCCTGAAATAACACTGTACCAATGAGGGATGGCCCACTTTAATCACAATCACTTTAATCAGTGATTATAGCTAAGGGTTATCCAGCATAAATAAAAGTTATTTTAGTTTAGTTTAGTTTAGTTCACCCTCAAAAGTTACGGCGCAGCGATTGTAGAATGTTACTTATTTAAGTATGATTAATCTCTAAATTCTTGCCAATCTCTCCACCATTTATTTTTGTATTAATTAGTGTTTTCGTCTCTGATGAATGAGTCATCGCGTCCGTTCGTTTTTCTACAAAGTCGTTTCGCTATAAATTCGAATGACTATAAAATCGAATAATAGTCGTTTTGCTACACACACAAAAATTTCGCTGTACTTTACCACATGCATGCCAGCATTTTGCTACACAAATATTTGTTGTTATTAGTGAGTTTAAATAGCGTAAACTCCGAGATTATTCTTATGCCAAACACGGCCGACGAAAACATAATAGTCTAAATTGATAATATCGTTTGCTAGAATTTGATAATATCGTTTGGGAGAACTTGTGGCGCACTTAAAATAAATACTTTTCCCCTCGCAAGCGAGGTCGCCAAGCGACCGAGCGAAGCGAGGGTAATAATCTCGCCATGGCAGGGATCCATTTTCCACGAAAGGTTGGTATATATATATATATATATATATTATTTATTTTTTATTTATTTATTTATTTATTTATATATATATATATATATATATATATATATATATATATATATATATATATATATATATATATATATATATATATATATATATATATATATATATATATATATATATATATATATATATATTAATCGCACGTCGTTTTGGTAAAATACTTTATTTATACACAGCATAAACTACTTTTTATCTCTATCTCACGCCATCTTCGCTCTCTTTGCGAAAACTTCCACGCTCTCGCTTATCCAAATGACAACAGTGCGTCATTTCGGTTGCGTACTTGCCCTTACTACGTACGATAAGGCTGAACCTCCTGGTTTACCTTCATATTTAAGTAAACTATTACAAAACAAAAATAGAACTAGAACAAATGTTAGCAAGTGTTTTTGCGCTTCTCCAGCGTCTGTTTTTCCGCTCTTAACAAATTAGTCACATAATCGCCAAACCATTTCGGACGTTTGTGTTGGCGGACGCAGGCTTTCCATAGATGGGTTCAAGCAGGCTTTCCGTAGATGATTCTGCATCCTCACTGTTTCCATCACTATCGCATGCATCATCATCCTGCGAAGGTTGAGTGTTCTCTTCGTTGTCAATTTCTTCATCATGTGTTCGTTCTAGTGTAGGGGACTCTAACTCAATACCGCTGTCAAAGTCGGGACAATTGTTCCAACTCTCTCCTCCCTCCTCTGGTAGAGTATCAGTGGCCAGCAGTGGCTCATATTCGGAATCTTCCGTAGTTAAAGATCCCTCGTTGCATGGCGTCGTGATTATTCTCATCGGCAGTTGGCTGAGGAGACGCTTTCAAGAGTTTCAAATTGTTGGAATGATCAATTTTTGAACAAGCTTGACTGCGCGCTTCCTTTTGTACCTTGTATGTAACGTCAGTAACTCGCTTCTTGACGATATATGGGCCAGCCCATGAGCGATGAAATTTGGAAGCTTCGCCTGGTTGTAGCTGTACGTGGTTAAGTAGCAGTACACGATCGCCTTGTTTAAACTGCGTCTCCTTGATTCCTTTGTCATGCGCTTCCTTTTGTCTTCGTTGGGGAACTTTCAAATGCACCGGCACCCTCGGTATGCTTCTGTTATGTGGTCTTCTAGGTAAGCGACGAAATCCCCGTGTTGCGATTCATTGCTCTCTTCATCTCCCATCGTCACATCTAGAGGGACTCTAATTTCTCGACCATATATCAGATGAAACAGTGAATAGCCAGTCGACGCATGGACACTGCTTCGGTACGCCATCAAACAGTAGTCAAGATGTTCATCCCAGCGGTCGTGAGTTTCTTCTAGCCGAATCTTCAGTAACGCTTTCTGAGTACGATGGAAGTTTTTCACTTGCCATTCCCCTGCAGGTGGTAAGCAGTCGTTCGCAGGGCCGGATTAACCTAGTAGAAAATGTAGCATATGCTATGGGCCCCGCGCTTTTGGGGGCCCCGCGGTGATAGGTAAAAATAATATATAGGGTAATTATGGGTAATATGAGACTGCAGGTAATATGAGACGAAATAAGCATCACCAGAAATTTGGGACATTTGCGCCACCGTTCCCAATCAGCGGTAATTCATCAAATACTAGAATTTCGCAAGATAGCGGCGAGATCTTCATGTCGTTTCGTTATAAGCTGTGTTCACATTGTCTAGCATCTTATCGACAAGCACCAGCTATAAAGGATTTAAACATATTGGCGATAACAAGATAACAAATCTTATATTTGGGGGGGCCCTCATAATTCATAATGCTACAGGCCCCGCACATGCTTAATCCGGCCCTGGTCGTTCGCATTTTCTTCATTTGGAGTAGTTGGTACAACTCTTTGAAGACGACAGATTCAAAGTTACGGCCCTGATCAGAGTGGATACTGTCAGGAACACCACAGCGACAAACTCAATGTTTGACAAAGGCTCGTGCACACGTGACCGCTCGCTGGTTTCGCAACGGATAGGCTTCTATCCATTTAATAAAAGAAAATTGGACTATTAAAATGTACACATTCCCATTTCTACTTTTCGGCAGTAGACCCACGATGTCCATGTGAACTCGTTGCGTAGGGTGACCAGAAATCATGGGTTTCAAGCGTTTTCAAGCGTTTGCGGGCTGCAGGTGTGGCGCAATTACGACAATGCTCACGGACGGCTGTGGAGAGTCCCGGTCTGCAAAAACGCTCTTTTAACTTCCTTTGCGTCTTATCAGCTCCTAAATGATTTCCCGTCGGACCATCATGTAACATCTATAGGGCAGGTTTAACAAGTTTTGATGGAGGTATACAACTCGGAATTTGGACTTTGGTGAATCTGGTAAATGATTAACATACAGTACTCCATTCGTTACCTGAAGTAGTTCACACTGAGCCCATATAGCCCTGGTTGTTTGACTTGACCCTTGTTACTTGGGATAACTGTTGCAACACCGGTCCAATATCAGCATCATCACTCTGGGCACGGGCAACGTCTGCTGGTTCCCATGCAATAACTGAACAAGATATATCTGTGTTTTCTTTGGAACTATCTACCGCAGATACAACGAAGATCCGACTCTTTGCCTTTGCTGCAAACTGACTTGGATTGCCAGAGGGACAGTCTCCATGTTGGCGTTGACGTCGAGGCCTCCTGGACAATGCTTTCCAGGTCGATGTTCCACTTCAAACACGTATTCCTAAAGACGTTCTAGCCATCTAACTACATGTTCTTGTGGCTCGCGGAACGTTAACAGCCACTTCAGCCCTTGGTGATCGGTCCGAATCAGGAATTTATGCGCCAACAGGTAGTATCTGAAGTGCTCGATGTACACCACCAGGGCAAGCATTTCTAGTCAGGTAACACAGTATTTCTTCTATGAGGTATGTAGTGAATAACTACCATAGGCAATGACACGTTCTGTTCCATCACGCTGATCTTGAGACAGAACTTCTCCAACTCCTAACTCTGCACTAGCATCAGTATCCAGTACGAAACGTCCTGCTTCTGGTCCAAACAATGTATATGCCAGAACAAGGGGTTTACATGAGCACTGTTTTAGAGCTTGGAATGCACTCTCTTGATCCGTATTCTACTGGAATAGGCAATTTCTCTTTAGAAGACGATAGAATGGCTCTGCAATCAGCGAAAATTCCTTGATAAACTTGCGGTAGTACCCAGCAAGACCAACAAAACTGCGGAGCTCTTTCTCATTCTTTGGCGTTGGCCAATCGTGTAATGCCATTATCTTCTCAGGATCAGTCTCAATCCCCTCATTGGAAATAACATGACCGAGAAAATTTACGCGCTTCTTCAGGAAATGGCATTTCTTCGGTTTCAACTTTATACCAGCAGCTCTGAGTCGCTCAAATACCACACGCAGTCGATTGAGATGTCCATCAAAGCTATTGGATCAGATTAATATATCATCCAAGTAGACAGCACAATATTTCCACGTCAGTCCCTGCAGAACTATATTCATCAAGCGTTGGAAAGTTCCAGCGACGTTTGTGAGTCCAAATGGCTTTACCAACCACTCATATTGGCCTTGGGGCGTGACAAATGCTGTCTTTGCACGATCCTTTTCTGCAACATTCACATGCCAATATCCCGATGCCAGATCGAGAGAAGTAAAATAGCAAGCTCCATCCAGGGATTCGCATCTCTGGTGGTGACATCATTTGACTTCCGATAGTCAATACACATCCGGTAATCTCCATCACGTTTCCGGACTGGTACAAGAGGTCTACTCCACCGGCTGTTTGATGGTGTAATTTGTCCTTGACAAAGAAGTGAATCAAGCTGCTTTTCTACCACTGGTCTTTGATGAGGTGGAAGTCTCCTTGGTGGTTGTTTGATTGGTCGGTGATCACCAGTGTTGATTTCATGTTGAATTAAATGATTCAACCCAAGATCAGAACACACCTTCATATTCTTGGATTGTCTCAAATAATTTTAACTCCTGATCTTGAGTAAGTTCGCTTCTCTCGATCTTCAATGCTCTGTGCCATTCCTTGTCTTCTGATCATCCACTTCATTGAAGAAACATTTTCTCTCTTGTTTCGTCGCTAACAGAAAACTATCGCGGGCAAGCTCCTTTGAAGTCGACTCCTTGCAGAAAACTATCGCGGGCGAGCTCCACTTTGAAGTCGAATACAGCTTCCGGATACGCATTTTCAGCTAATTCCAGTAAAGCGTCGGCAAAATAATTCAAAATCTTCGCCTGGTTTCTGGTGGCGTGATTGTAGTTGTAATTTATAATCTGCGGTTGTGCGAGCTGATTCGAATCTATAAACTTTAATTTCATGTCAAATTGATCGAATGAAAATTAATGTTCTCGGTATTTGTAACAGTTCGACGGCTTTATATGCTTTTTCGTAAAGAAGGTTTATCACGTTCCCTCTTGGTTGATGACCTGGTATCTTGACAAGATTGGCATATTCCAAAAACTGAGAGAACCAACGTTTTAAAGTTTTGACTCGTTGTATATGGTCGTGGCGGTTTAATATTTCGATACATTGAATGCGTCGACCCTTCCATTGTGCCTGTTTTCTTTTGCTAGCCAACTTTCTGCAACGCCAGAGTGATCGCTAGCTTCGACAAGATTATTCGCTGACTCGTCGCCAACAACTCTTTTAGAGGTTTCACCTCCGCTCTGAGACATGTTAATACATATTTATATTTTCACGAGCCTTTGTGTTTTCTCCACTATCATTCCTTGAACGACGTACTTTATATGATCTTATCCCAGTCCGCTGCCACCAATGTAATCGCACGTCGTTTTGGTCAAATACTTTTATTTATAAATCACTTCTAGACTTCCAGCTAGTACACAGCATCTCTATATATCTGTGTGTGTGTGTGTGTGACGAACTCCTTATAAGGAAATAAAAAGTCGTTTTGGGTTATCCGTTTGAATCGGACAATATTTGATGAACGCGTGAAGGGCGCCATTGGCGAGTGGTGATATGACGAACTACATAAAGAGGTTTTTACGAAGGGTATACACGTTTGCGTAATATAATAGGTACGTGTATTATGCATTTAGACTCGCTAATTCTAAATCTGTTCTCACAATTGAAAACGGTTAAATATTGATCGAGATATCGTTCAAAGTATACGACGAAGCCGCAGTGCTTTCATATTTTCCCTTTCTACAATCAATATTTTAAATACAAAATTACAATTTTTGAAACATAATTGTATCATAAGATGAACATTCAAGTTATAATTAAAAACCAATCGATCGTCCACTGACATATACAACCGTTAATTACCGACCGCATAATTTCTTTCATAATTTTCTTTAAGAACATAAACCGTTTTTACGAAGGGTATGCGCGTTCTCGTAATATATAATAGGTACGTGTGTTATCCCCTCGCCCGGCGCGAAGCGCCGTCGAAGGCCGAAGGCCTGACGGCGAGGGTGCTAATATCGACCGGCGTTTAGTCCCTTATCACGGGGGGGAACGCTTGGGTCTACAGTGATGGGTTTTGTATATTTATATGCATCAACCGCCAATGCGCGGCATCGGAAATTTGGCCTGGTGAATAATGCAAAATTGAAACGAGCGAGTTTGAAAAAAGTGAGTTTGAAAACAATTTATTTCTATGGATAAACAACAAGCAAAACAAAAAGAGGTTCGGAAGAGCAAGGCGGCAAAAGCAAAACCGAGGAGCAAAAGATCGGAAGACTACGGAAAAAAGGAGAGCGACAGGGACAAGATATAATATTTACTGCAACACCAGACCATCACAACAAGCCATATTCCGCAACAAAATCAGCGGATGTAGTAATGTTTGTTTTGACTTTTGAACAAAGTAAACACTGAATTCATGCCGAAACTGTGGAATGTAGCGTACACGGACAAGCAAGTTTTATTTTGAAATAATCATCTATGCCTATGGATACTTTGCTCGGACACGAATACAGGTAAATAAATTAGTATTCTCAGTATTCAAGGATAGTACACTGTGAGTCTGTGTTGAGCGAAGGCCCTTTTATTTTAACTTTTAAGTGTCTATATATTTGTAAGATATGAGATAAACAAGGCGTTCGTTCCCAACCCGCGATTTCCGGTCGAGTTCGATAAACATTATTTTTAATACATTAATATGCCTTTTCAGCATAGTTTTTTTGGTTAGGGTTGGTAATTTGGTTAGGTATATACATGTATATTAGGATTAGCATTTCGTTGAATTGTAAAAGACTACCGCCTTACTGCTACCTACGAATAGCCACTGCCTTCACTAGACACTACTTTATCGTTTATTACAGTATTACTCTCTTTGATTGTCTTGAGTGACGAAGGGCTTTCGCTCGAAACGTTGAATGTCTGAGACCTGTTACACACTATTTTGGCAGTGCTACAATGTACAATACGCTGAACAATATTTTATCTTCAATAAAACAACCATGTTATGTTATTGTTTGTTAGTTGTAACTTGTATAGTGTGCTGGTGCATTGTGATTGTTCAGAAATCTTTAGACACATTTTGAAATACTTAACCGAGAGAGTTGTACTATATACATTCTGGGATTGGGAAAGGTTTAGGCACTATTAATAATACTAACTAGAAATACAGGATAGCCTGTTCAATGCTAACACTGGTATTGACGGGGTCCTGTTTCCTAACAAATTACAATTATTATTTATTACAGCTAATATAAATTTATTACACATATTCATATATATGTACAATATGTTACAAAAACTAATTATAACTTGAAAGTTGTATAAATCCTACAAATGTAGTATTGTCAATTAAGGCAATGGATATTAGATATTATGCTCTTACATGATGTATGCAATGAACAAATTCATTGAGATTAAAATAGTTCTTTAGAAATGGTGGTAAAATGCCTTCAAGACATTTCTTAACAAACATGGTACCAATCCTAGGGTTTCTATTAACCGATCAGTTTCATGTCCAGACTTAGGAAAGGTCAGTTTCTCTGCCCTGCATTGAGACCTCAAGAGCATCTATCCTCCTCACCAACAATCGGGATAGAATCCCTAATACTGTATTAAAACCAAATTGATGCCTATACATTTGCACTATAATGCACCCCTAGACATTTGAATGATAAAGAGAATGCACTTTCTTCCTGATCATTCTTTAACAGTCTTTGGTGTCTTTTTATACTAACTACTGAGTTGATTATTTCATGAATCACAAGGTCGGTGAGAACAAGGGCAAAATAGCCTGGACTTTGCAAGGGGCCCGGCCGCGTCGCCACATCAATCACTTGTGACTGGTGTAATCTGCAGATCAATGAAATGTTGCTACATTTTGCATACCTAACACAAAGTACCAGTTCATCTCAACACTGTTCCCAATTCTGTCGAATACTGTGAATTATTGAACGGAGGTGTCCAAAACAAAAATTATTGAACGCTGATGACGTCACTAGGACAAAGCGCATAACTACAGTACTGTATTACAGTAGTAAATTAGCAACTATGCTATAAAAGTTTCAAACAGTAAGCGGGCGAGGGGTGTTGCGTATAACGTATTTCTAGTATATTTAGACTCGATAATTCCAAATCTGATTTCAGAATTGAAACTTGAGTAAACTTGAACGAGATAAGGTTCTAAGTCGTATCTACAAATATATAAATAGGCGGTCGGGGCACTGGGGACCATGTATGGGAAAAAGAAACTCTAGGGGGTAGGGTGCGGTAGTGGTAGAAAAGGTGAGCGATGGGATAATTGCGGATTCGCATTTCTAGTGTATTAATATTTATTTTAAGATTACACTACCCGCCTGCTTCATCACTGAATCGCTACTCAACCCAACAACAAAAAACAGTCCGAGGAGCGCCACAATAAGTTACTACCGTAGACTTGCAATAGGTATAGTTCAACCGAAAAAACTGCCTTTCTCGTCTTATATGACATGTAATCATATTGAATATGATTTGTTGATTTATCATAGTAAATATAATCATGGCTCACAGGCAGTGACAGGTAGCGAGACTTATAGGCGGTGGGCACTAGAACGGAACCGCTCATGCCATGTAACCGTGAGGGAACTGGGACTAGAAAATAAATATCTTCATTATTCAGTACATAACCCTAACCCAACCGTAATCCTAACCATACTTTAGGGTTACCTAAACCGTACGCATGTCATGTAGTGTTAGGATTAGGATTATGTTAGGGTTAAATAGATATTAGAAATAAGTATATGCAACAACAACTCGCCAGCTTACTGTTTGAAACGTTTAAATTTATAGCGTAGTTGCTTATAGTACTTATTTTCGTCCTTTTACTTGAATAGCACCCGTCGAGATGACGTCAGTATCCATGTTTGTCCACTTTTACCCCTAATTATTGTGGCCATAACAAAAGAAAATAGCTCCTTTGCAGGGTTGGTACAGGTTGCAGGTTGAAGGTTGGGAGTTTGCAGGTTGGGAATTTGTAGGTTGGCAATTTGCTGTTTGGGAATATATAGTCGTTTTCTGGACGATCTTTTTTAGTTAGGGTAAGGATTGGGGTTAGGATTAGGGTTAGTATTAGGATTAAATAACCACAATCGTAATCCTAACCCAAATCCAACCTCAACCCTAACAACATTGTCTCTCCTTTAAATTAATCTATTATCCTTACGTTACAAATCGCTCTGAATTAAGGTTAATGATTAATCTAATGGATCATAAGAATCACGCATGCATTTAACAGTCGATCACTAATCCCACATGCTTAGTCTCTCTTATTAGTCTACAGATACCACATATGGGAGACAAGGGTGCGGGGTAGGTATGTTTATGTCGTAAAACTTTCTAGACAGGGGCTAGGGTTAGAAAACTCGCTGGGCGCGGGTTAGGGTTTGGATTGATATTGTGTTAATTACCATTAGATTAACCATTATCCTTAATTCAGGGTGATTTGTAACTTAAGGATAATGGTTAATATAAGGAAGAGACCGTGCTGAACTTAAAAAAAGATTGTCTAGAAAACAACTTGTATTCTCAACCTGAAAATTCCTAACCTGGAAATTCCCAACCTGGAACCTGCATTTTGTACCAGCCGCTTATTTGCAATTATTTTTGAGTTAAATTTGATTTGTTTGTCTGCATTTTGAGTTATTAATAGCAGCCAGACGCTACGCTATTAGGTATTAGCATATACCAAAACAGTGGATAGTGCTTTTCGCGCAATCTGATTGGTTCCTCTAGCTCGGGATATCCTGCACTATTCACTGTTTCGCAAAACAAGATGGTGTCATTCTCTTGAACGATTTTCTTTTTATACATAATGTAAGAAATTGGTAAAAGCAGGCAGGTAGAAAACAATTACTGTATGTAGGAAAAATATTTTAGGTAATATTTATGAAAAATAAGTTTCAAAGAGAGAATAGAAAGTGGTCAAAAATCCGCAGAACAACGAATGATATGCTCCGAAAAGATTGAACGAACTGACTGTTGTCAGTTTTCGTTCAAATATTTTGAAAGAAAAGTGTACTCCGTTCATATAACGATATTCGCCTTTATATAGTTTGAGACAATTTGAATTGCCTTTCATATAGAATTTAATAACATTTACAAACATTAAAAATCATTTCGGTTACAACAAAACCAAGCAAAACGTAAATAATTAGTACGGTTTCGGCCGTAAAGATTACCGCGATACACTGCCCAAGAAACTGGCGAGTAATGAACTTTATACTAAACAAATGACCTGGCAAACATACTACCAATTTTATAACAGTAAACACCCACAGAAATATTTATAAATTAAAGGAAATTCAACGACTAAACACATGAAACATTGCACTGACCGAAATAAAAACGCATAGAAAAGAACAATTACTGTCGTTTACTCACCCAGAATTCATTAGTTATCCTTTGACCACAGGTTTTCCCATGTACAGTACTAAAATATTTCCTTTGAGTTAAAATCCAGTGGTCTTTTGCCTTACTTTGATCCAACTTCGAAAGGTTTTCAAAACGACCGGCTGCTGTTAGCTTGTCAAAACTGATAAACAACTCCAAATATGGAAAGGCAAACTCCAAATATGGAAAGGCGGGAATTTTTTGCCTTGCGTTTCGCAACAATTTCTGACTAAATTATAATGAAACTAACCGAAATTTACTTATTTTTTTATCAATTTGTTTTGGTATATGCTAAAACAATTATTCACCTCAGTGTCAGTTAATAGTGGTTGGATATTTACCTCGAAGCTTCGCGTCTCGGTAAATATCCACCACTATTCACTTCCACTTCGGTGAATAATTGTTAAATATCCCATTCATTTGCCAAACTGAATAGATTTCCAGTGGACAATTTGTCAATATCTCAGAGAGCTTTGTGTTGTCTGAATTTAATTGTTTCATAGAACATCAAACTAAATAACTATATAGCCCAAACTTTTTAATTTTTGGGTGCAGTAACAGAATAGTGGGAAAGTCTACTGCTGTTCTACCCTCAATCACTCAGAAAAAAATTACTTGTTTCACACTATTGATAATTCCACATGAAATAATCAACTCAGTAGTTAGTATAAACAGACACCAAAGCTGTTGAAGGAAAAAAGTGTATTTTTATCATACAACTAGAAATACGAATTCGCAATAATCCCCTCGCCCGCCTTTTCTATCCCACCTTGAGATCAGTGATCCCAGCCCCCCCCCCCCCCCCCCCTTCTGGAATTTCCCATCCATGGTGCCTAGACCTCGCACGCCGTGGCCGTGTATTTGTGTTTTTCAAACATTCACAATTTGCAAAAGCCCGTTTCGTAAAGAAACTTGAACGTTATCTCGGCCAATATTTCACCGATTTAAACTCTGGAATTAGTGAGTCAACATACATAACATTCGTGTTTACTATATTACGAAAACGTGAGTACCCTTCGTAAAAACGGTTTATGTACTTAGAAATTAGTCGGCTTTACTCGCTATAAGCCGGTCAATATTATTTTGAACGTTATCTCGATCAATATTTAACCGTTTTCAATTCTGAAAATAGATTTGGAATTAGCGAGTCAAAATACATTACATATGTGTCTCCTATATTACGAGAACGTGAATACCCTTCGTAAAAATGGTTTATGTACTTAGAAAGTTAGTCGGCTTTGTCGGCTAAATAATGATTAGCCGGTCACTTCGTTGAATATTATGTTGAATATCTCGATCAATATATAACCGTTTTCAATTCTGAAAACAGATTTGGAATTAGCGAGTCAAAATACATACTCGGACTCGGATTTCTATTTCCTCAAAAAACTATGACTCTTTTGGAAAAAACCCTTTGAATCCGTTTCGATTTTGGCATTCGCAATCATGTGACGGTTTCAATTTCAATATTAATTCAAATGCTGAGTATCTAGTTACCAGGACCAAATTTCCAGATATCGCGCGGACGGCCGTTGCTACTTTGCCCACCCTGCCAAGCCCCGTGATAAGGGACTAAACGCCGGTCGATATTAGCACCCTCAGGCCTTCGGCCTTCGGCCGGCGCTTCGAGCCGGGCGAGAGGATTAAAATCCACATTTAAAAATAATAAAATTCGTTCAAATGTCTAGGAGTCTATTCAAATTGGGTTTACTAACCAGTATTAGAGATTCTACTTCACATGAAGTTTACGTCTATTTGAATGAGCTTTTTCAAGATATGCGTGTATATATATGAAAGTGTTCACAGATAGTAATGGTGTCAAATTGTTAATGCCAGGTAGATGGATTACCTTAAAAGAACCAGTGTTTGTAAAATTGTTGGAACTTATAATTCCGATGCTTGTAAAGATTGCTCAGGAGAATAACTGAAGACATCAAGTTCTCGTTGTTGAGAGAAGAAATGGGCCTGGTTTGACTCGACTGATCTTTCTGCCAGTGATGTTGACGCAAAACACGCTTTAATATCAGCGTTGTCTTATCGTTATCCTTATCCTTATCCTTATCGTTATCCTAATCCTTATCGTTATCCTTATATCTACCAAAATAACGTAATGGAATCGGAAAGTCCTCGGTTGGGGATTTAAAGGTACACAGGGGTTAGGGATTTCTGAAGGTTTAATGATGTAATATGAATAAATAATTAGGGTTAAGGCTCCTCTAGGAAGACGAGAACTTATGGCATAACCCAAAATGCGAAATTATGTAATGAATATTTAATCAGGCGTCATCCTTTGGCCGGCATGTGGGGGTTATAACAAAGGATGCCGCATCATTATATATTTCTTACATAATTTCGAATTTTGGGTTACGTCATTCAATTCTCGTCTTCCTGGAGGAGCCTTAACCCTAATTATTTATTCATGTTACATGCTCGTTTACCAGTAGGGCTTGTCATCACATGATGTTTTAAGCAATTCGTTTTTTTAAGCCTAATATTTGTCCATTTTTCAAACTACCATAACGTCACCAATTTGCGACCAAATTCGCTGATTTTCACAGCATTGGAAACAGCCGAATTTCCTCTATCTAATGAATGTAAAATAAAGCAAATCGATTGGACAAATATTTTCATCAAATTTGCTGTCAATACATGATGATTTAAGCAAATCGATTTTTTAAGTCTTATTTTTGTCCATTTTTCAAACTGCCATAGCGTCACGAATTTGCGACCAAATTCTCTGATTTTCACAGCAGTGGACTTATCCCCAACCGTGGACTTTCTGATGCCATTACGTTATTTTGGTAGAGGCGACGGCAACGGTAACGGTAACGGAAACGGGAAGGATAAGGATAAGACAACGCTGATATTAAAGCGTGTTTTGCGTCAACATCATTGGCAGAAAGATCAGTCAAACCAGGCCCATTTCTTCTCCCAACAAGGAGAACTTGATGTCTTAACTTCAGTTAAGGTATCATTCTCCTGAACAATCTTTACAAGCATCGGAATTATAAGTTCCAACATTTTTACAAACACTGGTTCGTTTAAGGTAATCCCACTACCTGGCATTAAGAATTTGACACCATTACTATCTGTGAACACTTTCATATATACACGCATATCTTGAAAAAGCTCATTCGAATAGACGTAAACTTCATTTGAAGCTTATGCGGTATCGGTCTCTCGTGCACAAAGTTTATTGGAGTCGCAAAAATCTCTCCGATTGCTAGTTAAAGAAAAACGCAGCCTTATATAGACGAAGCGAATTCGAACCCACGCATTCGCCTTTACCTAATGACCTTTTAATGACTTTTTCTCATTCAAACCTAATTAACTATTATTCAAATCAGGTGTAAAGTTGTTGAAGTACAACAGACTAATGACCTTTTAATGTCTTCCTCTCGTTCAAAACCAACCAATATTCAAGTCAGACCGTAGCACAGTGTCGTTATTACCAGCCAAGTGCGACAGTTTCTTCACCGGTTTATATTTCGCCAAGTCCACGCGTCTAAAAACTTCAACAGTTCTTGCCACAGCTTCTTGAACTGTTTCGGAGTCACAAGAATCGCTGACTTTCGATACTATTGTAGTGTTAAATAAGTGATAATTCGGTCAAAATGTTTATCAACAGTATATGCATTTGGCATATCAACGCTGTAAACGTAATGCCGATTAAATTTATATTTTTTTCCAAGTCAATATCTTTGAGATCTTGAAAAAGTTCTTCGCACTTTTTCCCGAAGGGTTTCTTCATAGGACTGGACACATTTATTCAAGCTGCTAAGTTTAGTTAACCCGCTTTATATCTTCGTTCGAACTCGGTCGTTCTATACTATGAAGTAAAGCCGTTCAAGTAAACCTATTTAAAACTCTTAGAGATATACTCCTTGCCAGCAAAACCTTATTTTGTGATGTCCTTTTGTTTTATTCCTTTAATGACCTTTTAATCGCCCTCCCACACGTGTGCTATGAGGCGAAATATACAAATATCAGCCGTAGGATAAGTTGGCCTAGTAACGCTTCGAAAGAAGTGCCTTGAAACCGTTTTAGTTAATATTTTTCTATGTCCACACGTTTTAAATCCTTAACAATTCTTCACACTGTTTCCCAAAGTGTTTCTTCCTCATATGATTCCTGTACAATAAAGCGAGATAAGCGATAATTCAGCCGATCTCTTCATGGTCATATGAAGTATACAACTTGATCATGGTAACAGCTCCCTAAATATTCATGTTTTTTTATATTTCGATCAAGCCATATAGCGATATGTTCATAACATTCGTTATAAATCCGTAACGTTTCTCAATATATAGCAAGTACGTTCGTAAAATCCGTTTATGACTCTTTCGAATCAGTGGTTTAAATATACTCGCTTCGTTGTTCAAGGGAATCTATTAACCGAAGCTAAGGAATCACAAATAATAGGTGAATATCGCAAATAGCCGAAATGGTTTGGGTTCATATCTTCATAGAACTGTCGAAGATCTAAATTGATCGTAAAGGCTATCGTATAAATCTCTGTTGATCGTGACACCAGTTATGTTGAAGGTATAACATGCTTCTTCATTACTCTCTTTAGTTCATCCCATATCATATCCATGGCGCATGCGCTGCTTTCGGATTGCCTACTGTCCCACATGCACATTGCCGTAGGGAGGCGAAGTTTATAAATACAAAGGCGTTTCTTATATTATTAAAATAAATAAGAGCTACATTTTGATAATGAGATAATGCCTTCGGAAATCAAGTTCAAAAGTTGTCGGAATGATGGCAGTGGGAGAGTACTAATGAAGACTGAAACTGAGTGACGTACGTATAACTAATAAGGCGTTACAAAATGAATACTAATTAGGGTTTTAGGTCCTACTTGTACACGAGCTAGGGTTAGGGATGCTGAATGTTTAATGACGTGATATTTGAATAAATAATTAGGGTTAATGCTCCTCCAGGAAGACGAGAAGTCATGACGTAATCTCAAAATCTTAACTGAATATTTAATGAGGCGGCATCCCTTTGGCCGCCATATGGGGGAGGGGTATTACTACTCCGATTGTTGGTGTGGATGATTATGTAAAGTAAGTTGATAATTCTACCCACATTAGACTGCTGCGATGTGGAGCTGGCAGGGATGTGGAATGTGGATAACTTATATAATATTGATGTTCTTGGTAGGTCTCAACACAGGGCAGGGAAACTAATATTTTCTAAGTGGGGACTTGCAACTGATCGGTTAATGTGCAGGATTTATACAACTTTTGAGTTAAAATTAGTTTTTGTAACATTGTGCATATAAATATGTGTTTATATTTGTAATAACTGTAATTTGTTAGGAAACAAGATGCCCAATGAAGGGGCTATCCATAAATATTATTGTATTAATAATAATATAATAATAATAATAATAAATGCCTACCATATTTTGATGGTTATTAATACAAAAGCCATGTATGTGCAACAAGACATGGCATTGTGTATTATAGTATCTAAATTATATCATCATGCACATATATAACCAATGTGTAATGAACCGGAAATGAGGCACTGCTGTCATTTGGATATAAGCGAGAGCGTTGGAGTTTGGTGAAGAAAACGAAGATGGCGCGAGATATAGAGACGCTGTGTACTCGCTAGAAGCCTAAAAAGTGATTTATAAATAAAAGTATTGAACCAAAACGAACGTGCGATTACATTGGTGGCAGCGGACTGGGATAAGATCATATAAAGTACGTCGTTTGAGGAATGCTAGTGGAGAAAACACAACGACTCGTGAAAATATAAATACGTAAACATGTCTCAGAGCGAAGGTGAAACCTCTAAAGGAGCTGTTGGCGACGAGTCAGCGAATAATCTTGTCGAAGCGACCAACTCTGGCGTTGCAGAAAGTTGGCCAGCAAAATAAAACAGGCACAATGGAAGGGTTGACGCATTCAATGTATCGAAATATTCAACCGCCACGACCGTATACAACGAGTCAAAATTTTAAAACGTGGTTCTCTCAGTTTTTGGTATATGCCAATCTTGTTAAGATACCAGGTTATCAACCAAGACCGTATGTGATAAACCTTCTTGACGAAAAAGCATATAAAGCCGTCGAACTGTTACAAATACCGGGAACATTATCCTTCGATGAATTTGCCATGATATTAAAGTAAAAATTCGAATCAGCTCGCAGAACCGGAAATTATAAATTACAACTACGATCACGCCACCAGAAACCAGGCGAAGATTTTGAAAGTTTGCCGACGCTTTACTGGAATTAGCTGAAAATGCGTATCCGGAAGCTGTATTCGACTTCAAAGAGGAGCTTGCCCGCGATAGTTTTCTGAAAGGAGTCGACTTCAAAGGAGTTTGCCCGCGATAGTTTTCTGTTAGCGACGAAACAAGAGAGAAAATGTTTATTAGCCAACCAAAAACGCTTTCAAAGCTGTCCGTTTGGTACGACAAATTGAGAGTGCAAGGAAAGCTTCGCAAAGCTGTAAAATACCCCAACGCAACCGAAGGTGAAACCTCAATGCCAGGTTGTGGGAGTGGTCCAAATGAGAATAAAAAAATAAAGTCTCGAAAGAGTTACGAGAAATTAAAGAACTGGTTAAAGTTCAAATGAATGAGAGAATCAAACAGCTGGAATGTCAAACCAGAGTTCCACCTGCAGGAAGTAACCAACGCAACCCAGTCTGTTATTCCTGCCATAAAGGCCATTTTGTCCGAAACTGCCCAAACCAGAAGAGTCAGCAAAAGAGCGTCGAGGACTGCCATGGAGCAACCAGTCCTTGAAGTAACTCAGAATTCGACTCCACCTCAACGTGTTGTTGCAACGCTTAGTGAATCTAGTGTTTATGTCACTGGAATTGTGAATCACCGACAAATGTCTGTTATGTTGGATAACTGTTCAACTGTCAGTGTTGTAAGCGAAAAGATGTGGAAGAAAAGTAGAACGAATGGGGTTAACCTTCAACCAGTACCTGGCACCTTGACAACAACAAGCGGATTTGCAATTGAAATTATTGGGGAAACAGCCATACCATACGTCTCGGATTGGGAATACGGATGTAACTTTTCCAATCATAGTGGCTCGGAACATTAGCCATGACTGTTTTTTGGGAACTGATTTCTTCCTTGAGTACCGTTGCCTTATAATGTATGACACAGGAACATTGTTGATCCATTGAAGTGAAGTCCCAATTCATTATCAGAAACAGGCCCCTTCAGTGTGCAGAGTTATTCTTCGCTCAGCTACTATAATTCCAGCTGGGACTGAGGTACTTCGAGAAGGAAATTTGGCACCTAGTAATGAATAAAATCATGGATCTTCAGGCGTGATAGAAGAAGCCAAAAATATCAGGAAGAGGAGAGACATTTGTTTTGCTCGCACAATGGTTGTACCCAGAAATGGAACAGCATTGATCCATTTGGCCAATTTTACTGACCAAGACATTCATTTGAAAGACAATGAATTTGTCGGACAGTTCCATCCAATAGGCCTTACAAGTGTCATGGTAAATTTGGTCGATTCTGAAGAGTTAAAGGACAATCATCCTATTACAACAACAAAGAAAGAAAGAAAGAAAGCAGTCTTCTAAACGAAGTGGATCATCAGAGGACAAAGATCTCCAAGAATCCAAGAATATGAAGATGTATTTTCTAGAGATGAATCTGATCTTCGTTTGAGTAATTTAATTCAACATGAAATCAACACAGGTGATCACCGACCAATCAAACAACCACCAAGGAGACTTCCACCTCATCAAAGACCAGTTATAGAAAAGCAGCTTGATTCACTTCTTTCTCAAGGCCGAATTACACCATCAAACAGCCAGTGGAGTAGACCTCTTGTACTAGTCCGCAAACGCGATGGAGATTACCGGATGTGTATTGACTATCGGAAGTTAAATGCTACCACCACCAGAGATGCCCAACCTTTACCCAGAGTGGATGACATACTGGAATCCCTGGATGGAGCTTGCTATTTTACTTCTCTTGATCTGGCATCAGGATATTGTCAGGTGAATATTGCAGAAAAGGATCGTGCAAAGACAGCATTTGTCACGCCCCAAGGTCAATATGAGTGGTTGGTAATGCATTTGGACTCACTAACGCCCGTGGAACATTCCAACGCTTGATGAATATTGTTCTGCAGGGACTGATGTGGAAATATTGTCTTGTCTACTTGGATGATATATTAATCTGGTCCAATAGCTTTGATGAACATCTCAATCGACTGCGTGTGGCATTTGAGCGACTCAGAGCTGCTGGTGTAAAGTTGAAACCGAAGAAATGCCATTTCCTGAAGAAGCTCGTAAATTTTCTCGGTCATGTTATTTCCAATGAGGGGATTGAGACTGATCCTGAGAAGATAATGGCATTACACGATTGGCCAACGCCAAAGAATAAGAAAGAGCTCCACAGTTTTCTTGGTCTTGCTGGGTACTACCACAAGTTCATCAAGGACTTTTCGCTGATTGCAGAGCCACTCTATCGTCTTCTAAAGAGAAACTGCCTATTCCAGTGGAGTACGGATCAAGAGAGTTTATCCCAAGCTCTAAAACATTGCTTATGTACACCCCCTGTTCTGGGATATCCATCGGTTGGATCGTTCACAGGACGAAAAGCTAACTTTAAGCTTGCTTTAAGTCCCTTTAAATGTGACTTAAATCTATAAAAAAACGTGCTTAAATTTTAATTTAAACTGGCTTTTTAAGATAAATTCAATCAAATATTCATGTTAATCTATCTTTTCAAGAGATATATTAAAGCATTGCTAATGCTGACTTAATCAGCCAAATATAAATCTGAATTTGAGCTCGAATTTGCATAATTTGAAGTAGATTTAAGGTCACATTTAAGCGTGTCATTACCTATGGTAGTCGTTCACTACATACCTCAGAGAAAAACTACTGTGTTACCCGACTAGAAATGCTTGCCCTGGTGGAGTACATCGAGCACTTCAGATACTACATAAATTCCTGATTCGGACCGATCACCAAGCGCTGAAGTTGCTGTTAACCTTCCGAGAGCCACATGTACAGGTAGCTAGATGGCTAGAACGTCTTCAGGAATATGTGTTTGAAGTGGAACATCGACCTGGAAAGAAGTTTGGAAATGCAGATGCCATTTCCAGGAGGGTTCGACGTCCCTTTGCAATCCAAGTCAGTTTGCAGCAAAGCCAAAAGAGTCGGATCTTCGGTGTATCTGCGGTGGATATTTCCAAAGAAAACACAGAAAGATCTTGTTCATGGGAACCAGCAGACCTTGCACGTGCCCAGAGTGATGATGCTGATATTGGACTGGTATTGCAACAGTTGTCCCAAGGAGAAGATAAACCTTCACAAGCAGAGTTACAAGGGTCAAGTCCAACAACCAGGTTGATACTAACACTATATGGGCTCAGTGTGAACTACTTCAGGTAACGAATGGAGTACTGTATGTTAATCATTTACCAGATTCATCAAAGTACAAATGCCGAGTTGTACTTCCATCAAACTTGTTAAACCTGCCAAAGAGATGTTGCACGATGGTCCGACGGGAAATTATTTAGGAGCTGACAAGACGTTAAGGAAGCTAAAAGAGCGTTTTTGGAGACAGGGACTCTGCACAGCTGTCCGTGAGTATTGTCGTAATTGCGCCCCATGTGCAGCCTGCAAGACGTCAAAGAAATCCAAAGCACCCTTGAAATCCATGATTTCTGGTCACCCGATGCAATGTGTACATTATAACAGTCCAATGTTCTTTTACTAAATGGATAGAAGCCTATCCGTTGCGAAACCAGCGAGCAGTCACGTATGCACGAGCCTTTGTCAAACATTGGGTTTGTCGCTATGGTGTTCCTGACAGTATCCACTCTGATCATGGGGGCCGTAACTTTAAATCTGGCGTCTTCAAAGAGATGTGCCAACTACTCGAAATGAAGAAAACGCGAACGACTGCTTACCACCCGCAGGGGAATGGCAAGTGGAAAACTTCCATCGTACTCAGAAAGCGTTACTGAAGACTCGGCTAGAAGAAACTCACGACCGCTGGGATGAACATCTTGACTACTGTTTGATGGCGTACCGAAGCAGTGTTCATACATCGACTGGCTATTCACCGTATCATCTGATGTATGGTCGAGAGATTTGAGTCCCTCTATAGACGTGATGATGGGAGATGAAGAGAGCAATGAATCGCAGCACGGGGATTTCATCGCTGACCTAGATGACCACCTAACAGAAGCATACCGGAGGTGCGGGTGCAGTTCTGAGTTGCCCAACGAAGACAAAAGGAAGCGTATGACAAAGGAATCAAGGAGACGCTGTTTAAACCAGGCGATCGTGTACTGCTATTTAAACCCACAGCTCCAACCAGATGAAGCTTCCAAATTTCATCGCTTATGGCCGGCCCATATATCGTCAAGAAGCGAGTTACTATAATGTTACATACAAGGTAAAAAAGGAAGCTCACAGTAGAGCTCGTTCAAAAATTGTCCATTCCAACAATTTGAAACTATTGAAAGCGTATCCTCTGCCGATGAGAATAATCACGACGCATGCAACGAGGGACCTTTAACGACGGAAGATTCCGAATATGAGCCACTGCTGGCCACCGTTCCAGAGACCACTGAGGTCGGTGCGACCTCTGATACTCTACCAACCATTGTCCCGACTTTGACACCGGTATTGAGTTAGAGTCCCCTGCACTAGAACGAACACATGATGAAGAAAATTGACAACGAAGAGAACACTCAACCTTCGCAGGATGATAATGGATGTTACAGTGATGCAAACAGTGAGGATGCAGAATCATCTACGGAAAGCCTTCGTACACAAACGTCCGAAATGGTTTTGGAGATTATGTGACTAATTTGTTAAGACCGGCAAAACAGACGCTGGAGAAGAGCAAAAACACTTGCTAACATTTGTTCTAGTTCTATTTTTGTTTTGCAATAGTTTACTTAAATATGAAGGTGAACCAGGAGGTTCAGCCTTTTCGTAGTAAGGGAAAGTGTAATGAACCGGCAATAAGGCACTGTTTGTCATTTGGATAAAAGCGAGACCGTGGGAGTTTGGCGAAGAAAACGAAGATGGCGCGAGATATAGAGACGATGTGTACTAGCTAGAAGCCTAGAGTGATTTATAAATAAACGTATTTAACCAAAACGACGTGCGATTAGAAATGTTCTGGATGACATTAGCCCGCTTGTTGACATTGATCTAGCTGACTAAGTACTTGTTCAATCCCTATCAATTTCTGCTAACATAGTGAATGTCAACATACCCAATGTCAATATAATCCTATATAAGCTGTATTTTACATTACAAACCTAGGACCAAGCATTGTCCAAGCCTAATCACAGAATCAATAAGTTATAAGTTATGGCATTAGACCAGCAGTAGCTGGCCTAACATGTTCATTATTTGATGGAGTAAAACACAGATTGTTTATGGAATATAGACCCGTATACAATACTTGGACGATCGTCAGCCTCCTCACAAACATTATTCCCGGTTGAAAAAATTATAACCTTCTGATTGCCGGTGACTCTAACCATTGACCCATCAAGACTCCGATGGAGAGATAATGAATGTACAATGATGTACTGGTTCAATTGATATCTGTACTGCCGATACGGCAGTCACTCTATTATATCAGTAATGCTTGGATGTGTTAATATATACACTGTTGTAGTAAATGCAAGCTGCATAGGCAGTACTGTATACCTATATCAACCGAATGTATTATGTCGAATTGTAACCTTCACTTCAATTCCCATCTGAATCTCGGTAGCTCAATCGTTTGTAGCGTCTCAGCGGCAATCAGGTTATAGGTTTGATTTCTGTCCGGGACTCAGAATAATTTTCGGAGGATATAACTATAAGCTTGACAATCATCTATGTATCTCCAAGCGCTCTTTAAATATGCAGGAGCCAAACATTTTAATGAACTTCCAAATGATATAAAAACTGCAACTTCTTTACATAGTTTTAAAAGACAGATTTTTAAACATTTTATAAAATTGTAAATCCAATTCACATATTATTTATTATTATTTATTTATTTATTAATTATTTAATTATATAGTTAGTAACTTTCTTATCAATTGTAATAACTTAAATACAGGGCCTCTATGGATACCAGCTTTGCTGAAAGAGCTACCCTGTCAAAATAAAGGTATCTATCTATCTATCTCCCTTACCCACTACAGCAGTATATATATTTACACTGACCAATATACAGTAATGCTTGTTTATATGCTACAAAATTCTAGGCCAGGCCCAGGTCATATAAACACACTTATAGTTGCACGTTTTTTCACCATATTAACTACCAGTACTGTACACTGTACAGTATATAGGCTCATTATCAAGCACAGAATAAACATACTGTACATGCAATTTCAAAATATGTACTAACACTTACTATTATGTAGTATTATAAAGCACAAATTACGAGAATAACACTGGATATCTGCAGCCGTTGTTGACATAATTTTTGCTTCAACACTTCCGTCACTTTGTCTTCGAATCGCTTTGAGTCTCTTTGACTTGTTTCCGTCGCAATCCTTCTTGTTTTGTCACAGAATAAGCATTAGCATTTGATGTTTCGTTTTAACGACTGTCCCCCTTTACAGCCTGTAATTCGTTTTTTTAAATACTCATTTCACGTACATTTCACGTTTTTTCGAGTAAAATAACACAAAATGTTACCGCACGGTTAATTGGTCTCAGTGGTTCCGTTCTAGTGCCCACCCTTATAGGCTCCCAGATATATACTCCAATTTAAAAGCTCTTATTATGACTGTATTTCTGGAGCATTCTAACTCGCACAATTAATTAAACATGAAAACAAGTAATTTACGATATACGCGCGCCGATGTATGCTCGCAGATATGAATTGTATATTTGAATGACGATAATTCTGACACAATTGTGAAGGACGTAAAGGGAACGAATGCGATTAACAACAGGATAAAACATGCTTTGTGTCTGTAATTATACTGAAAAGATAAAATATCTCGCGTTCGAAGTGAAGATGTCCTTCAACAGGTTAAAATATCTTTGTCATTTACAACCCGTTATTAATAACGGCGCACAGCCATATATGTAAGTAGTGATACCCCCCATATAGCGCGAATATTCAATGAGGTTCTGCATAGCGTGAATATTTAATGAGCTTTCAGATTTTGACGTCACCAGACTCTTCGTCTTCATGGAGGAGCCTTAACCCTAATTATTTATTCAGATTACGTCATTAAACCTTATGGAATCCCTAACCCTACCTGACATAATGACAGGTCTTACAGGTGTAAGACCTGTCATTATCCCTCACGTACCTGCATATCCCTAACCGATAACTTTCCGAGTGCTACCGAATCCTTTCTGACTACATTACGGCATTTTGGTTTGACGTCACGTCCGATTATCTGTCGACTCCTTCTGATGATGGCATTGCGTCATTATCAAAAGGTAGCTCTTATTTCTTTCAACAATATCAGAAACGCCTTTATTTACACACTTCGCCTCAGCCCTAGAGCAGCGCATGCACCATGGATATGATATGGGATGAACTAAAGAGAGTAATGAAGAAGCATCTTATACCTTAAAATAACTGGTGTCACGATCAACGGAGATTGATACGATGGCCTTTACGATCAAATTAGATCTTCGACAACAAAGCAGCGTGGATACGAAGCGTGTTACTAAGCAGCGTGGATGATTATCTGCATGGATACAAGCGAAACAATATTTAATATATGAATATCATAATAGGTATTTCTTAGCTATTGTGGTGATTACTTATAAGAACTTTACAAAGTTCATCGTGCCTCTAGTGTATAAAGGAGGCGATTCTTTGGATAAAGAGCTTGGCTTCGACAAGCTATTCGAAGAACAACAAACGATTTCAAACGTATTGATCTGCCTGTAAGCGAAATAAAACTTTATCAAAATTGCTTTTCTAGATACAATCGAAATAGAACTTTAACACGGTTGCTTAGGTTTATCTGGCTGAATCAGACCATTATCGAGAAGCTGTGAGAAGAATGACAAGGGATCTTAAACGTATAGATCTTTCAAGATATAAACGAAATAAAACGCGATTCCTAAGAAATAGTCCGAGAAGCTGTAAGAAGAACGATCGAAGATTACACAGAAAATATATTTCTCTTAATAATTCATGAGCCAATTAGCCAATGAAATCACTTTATTTTATCACATGACTGAAGCTGGATACCATAGTTATTAGATCAAACCCGGTTTTGATCTAATTCCTGAGATCTTAATTAATAATTCATTTTTGGAGAACGAAACGAACTGCCTCCGTCTTCACTCATCCTCAACTGAACAGAGTCTGTTAATTTTCTGAATAAATTTTACACCCCCTCGTGAGTTCAGTCCCACGAGGGTTTGTTCATTTGAGGGTTTGTTCGCTTTAAGTAAACATCCAATTAAACCCGTGTTCGATTGAGAAGCCATATAAACAACTCGTTTATCGTGTTTCATCAAGGGATCCAAACACTCGAAAACAATAAAAACACTCGCGCTTCGCGCTCGTATTTTCATCATGTTTTCTCGTGTTTGGATCCCCTGATGAAACACTCAAACTTGTTGTTCATATATTACATAAAAACTATATATCGGTTTGGTTTATGTGGCTGATTTTATTGATGTTGTCATGCATTTTGTTACGCCGAGTAATCATTTCGGGAGAATTATCACTTATCTAATCTTCGTTTATCGATTAAGCGATTCATGTGTCGAAGAAACACTTCAGGAAGCAGTGTGAACAACTGTTAAGTATTTAAAACGTGTGCAAGGCATTGCTTTCAAAGCGTTTGCTAGGCCAACTTATCCTACGGCTGATATTTGAATATTTTGCCTTCGAGCACGCGTGTGGGAGGGTGATTAAAAGGTCATAGGATTGAAACAAAGAGGCGCGCTTAGTGAAACAAAGACGACACATATATCCAGTTTTAGAATTATTTTTATTTCGCTTCGAAATCATACAAAAGCCATGCATTACGCTACATTTCAATAAGGTCGGTTTCTATTATGGTTTCTGAGATAATAGGACGCAAGTGATTTAATTTTGAATTTTGAGGTTCGGGTCTTCGTCCTCATACGGGGCTTCCTTACCTGGATCACTTTACTTCACTCGGTTCTTCCCTCTCTGTTTTACCGAAATCAGTTCCTTCCACATCAGTCAAACATCTGGATGTTCTCCTTCGCTTTCATCGTGTGTGCCAGTGTGGCTCTGAATGTTCAATCGTCGGAGGTGGTGTTAAAAAATATGCGTTAGGTGTAACAGGGATCCGGGGGGGGGGATATGTCGGACTTTGTGGGATAGGTTGAACAGAACGAACATTCGTTTTTAATCGTTGTTGATCATCGGTAGTCGGTTTTAGATCAAGCATGAGATATCCGTATGGACGCTTTGTCGCTTCCTCGTAACTTTTCATAAACCATCGCCAGAAATTATAACCACGCTCAGAAAATATACTCGTACCAGCCCCCCTCAGTGCGCGCGTTATAATCACAAAACTAACAGGAAAACATATACAAGACACTCTTTGCTTTTGAATTATAAATAACCAATACGGAATGAACAAAAATTGAAGTTCATATGAGAAAATCGAACATATAAGCTAACATAAAATACATGAATTAGTTACCAAAGTATGAAATTCGCATGAGCATATTAATGTCCTCGTATATGGGCCGTATATGCTATAATTAAGGTCTTATTTTACAAAAGTGACGGTAAGAGTTCAAAAATTGAAGTTCGTGTAGTGAATTTCAATATATCAACTGTACATTCTAAGTACCTCTTTGGGAAATAAATTCACATGTCCTTTTCAAAATCCAAAAGCAGTCTTTCGACGACTTCTCAGCAACCACCGTAATCGTACTTCATATTGTCAAAATTCGGAAAGCCATAGTTTGCAAACCATTCGGGGTAAGCCAACAAATAATATATCAAAATGAAGCTTGAATACAGCACATTTCATTTTCGGAAGGCCTGGCAACCAATTCAAAAAGCCTCGAGCATATTTTAATGCTGAACAACGCTGTCCATTGAAGCCGAAGCGAAATTTCGCTTGAGCCCAAACTAGTTCGGGTCAGCGGAAATGGTGGCGCGCGAGATTTTCCCGGCTTAATTTGAATAGTACACAAAAACATGAGAGAATAGAATACAATGTCAGACGTACTGAATATTCATAACTACTTAAAATTCAAGTCGACCATAACATTTTCGACAGAAGGATGCCTTAACTACATTTGTAGGCAGAATTCCAGTGAAGTGTTTATCCCCTCGCCCTGACGGCGCGAAGCGCCGTCCAGCGCCGAAGGCGCTGGGGCGAGGGTGATAATCTTGACGGGGTGGTAGAATGTCCGGTCGTGTACAATGTCCGGTCGTATATGGGAAGTTAGTTCTGTAAAAAGTTTGTGCCGCGTATATCGGTATCCATCAACCGGACATCGGTTGTCTTGGTTACGATGACGTGCTCACGGGGAAGAAAGTAGGTAAACAAGGACACTTATGGATCTAAAAGGATATTTATCTAAGGTACATAATTTTGTGTTGTTTTACTCGAAAAAACGTGAAATGTACGTGAAATGAGTAATTTAAATAACGACTGGCAGAGCAGAAGAGAACGACAGGGGACAGTCGTTATTAAAAACAAAACCTCAATACTTATGTAACAAAACCAACACAGCAAGAAGGATTGCGACAGAAACAAGTCAAAGCGACTCGAAGACGATATCCAGTGTAGCAGTAAGTGTTTGTTCATATTTTGAAATATACAGTATGTTTATTCTGTGCTTAATAATGAGCCTATATAGTAGACTATAGCTGTGTTTCAGTGTTTATACGACCTGGGCCTGGCCTACAATTTATAGTATATAAACAAGCATTACTGTATGACTGGTCAGTGTTAATATATACACTGCTGTATAGTGAATAAGGGAGAGATTGGAGTAGAATCCTCATAAAATGATTCTGAGTCCTGGACAGGAATCGAACCTGTCACTTGATTGCTTCTAACCATTGAGCTACCGAGACTCAGATGGAGAGTGAAGCTGGTTATAAATTCAACATAATACATTCGGTTGATATAGGTATACAGTACTGCCTATGTAGCTTGCATTCACTACAGCAGTGTATATATATTTACACATCCAAGCATTACTGATATAATATAGTGACAACCCGCGATTTCCGGTCGAGTTCGATAAACACTATTTTTAATACATTAATATGCCTTTTCAGCATAGTTTTTTGGTTAGGGTTGGTAATTTGGTTAGGTAGTTATATTAGGATTAGCATTTCGTTGAATTATAAAAGACTCGATCTTGACTTGAGTGACGAAGGGCTTTCGCTCGAAACGTTGAATGTCTGCCAACCTATAAAATATCTGTATTTCTGCCTACAATGTATACAGTACGTTGAACAATATTTTATCTTCAATAAAACAACCATGTCATGTTATTGTTTGTTAGTTGTAACTTGTATAGTCTGCATTGTGATTGTTCAGAAATCTTTAGACAAATTTTGAAATACTTAACCGAGAGAGTTGTACTATATACATTCTGGGATTGGGAAAAGTTTAGGCATTATTAATAATACTAATAAAAATACAGGATAGCCTGTTGAATGCTAACACTGGTATTGACGGGGATGTACTGTATGTCTACAATATGTTACAAAAACTAATTATAACTTGAAAGTTGTATAAATCCTACAAATGTAGTACTGTCAATTAAGGCAATAGATATTAGATAATGATCTTACATGTATGCAATGAACAAATTCATTGAGATTAAAATAGTTCTTTAGAAATGGTGGTAAAATGCCTTCAAGACATTTCTTAAGTAACATATGGTACCAATCCTAGGGTTTCTATTAACCGATCAGTTTCATGTCCAGACTTAGGAAAGGTCAGTTTCTCTGCCCTGCATTGAGACCTCAAGAGCATCTATCCTCACCAACAATCGGGATAGAATCCCTAATACTGTATTAAAACCAAATTGATGTCCATACATTTGCACTATATGCACCCCTAGACATTTGAATGATAAAGAGAATGCACTTTCTTCCTTCATTCTTTAACAGTCTTTGGTGTCACTGTTCCCCAATTCCGTCGAATACTGTGAATTATTGAACGGAGGTGTCCAAAACAAACATTATTGAACGCTGATGACGTCACTAGGACAAAGCGCATAACTACAGTACTGTATTACAGTAGTAAATTAGCAACTATAAAAGTTTCAAACAGTAGTGGGCGAGGGGTGTTGCGTATAACGTATTTCTAGTTACTTTCAGTATTCCTTGCGATATTTTAGTCCGGTGGCGCCAAATAAAAGTGCTGAAGAAACTTCCTGTGACATACTGTACGTATATTTGCTATATCTTTGCCAAACTGTACCAGGCTGTTTCTTAAAGGAAGAAGCTAAAGTACGAGTAGAGAAGCGCTTAGCAGAACTGTGTAGCTCTGCTGCCAATTCATGTAGTCGGATCTCTGGATCTAAACGAATAAAGCGCCTCCAAAAGGTCAAGAAATTAGCGATACACTGGTATGAGGTACAAGATGTCAACCAGCTTTTATCTAAAATCCACATCCTTGAAGAAGAAAAAGCGCAATTGCAAGAGCAGATTAAAACTGTCGAAGCCAGATGTGACAGTCTATTGGAAGAGGTTGCAGAATTCAGACAGAATACAGATCGTGTAGGTGAGATTGAACAATCCTTCACAGAAGTAGGTGATAAAAATGAAGAATTGCAAGAATATATACAGACCCTTATAGACAGGGACTGCTGCAAACACTGCGATTCCACTTATAAGAACAAAGGAAGCACTTATGATAAAGTAAGTTACACCCACAGGCAAAGAAAGTTGAAAGAGCTAAAGAGCAATGCAGAGAAATCCCTCTGGTTTCTAGAAACATTTGGATTTAAGCTTCATAAGCTTTCTCTAATTGATTTAAGTGGAGATAAAGTGAGTGTGGAATATAATGGTGCAAAAAAATCTGCATATCAGTCCCTCTCAGAAGAAGAAAAAGATAAAGTGAAGAATGTGGTATACATTATGGATACGTTCTGTGTAAGTGATGTAGCATACCATGAGTTTAGTATGACTGATCAGAAGGACTCCCACGCAGCTACCTGATAAAGCAATGTAGACAAGATCTGAATAAAGTGTACAGCATTTCAAGAACTCCAGGGGAATGGCCTGGTGTACAACTAAGTTTCAAGAAGGAACTTAATCACCAGCTTTCAAAGCAGGTAAATTATCCATTTTAAATACAGTTGAAGCTATACTGTAACTGTAATTAATCAACCACACATAATGTGGTTGATTAAATAAGTATCAGCCTGTGCAGGCTGTGCAAATGAAAAAAAATTGGTGGACTGGGTAATTTTGGACCCGTGATGGTTTACACCCCCCCCCCCCGTATCACCAACGGTTAACCAGGTTGTCAGCCTGATTCATGTTATCACCTGCTAAGAGAGGTGATCATTAAGAGACATGGTCACTCAGGGAGGTTCAACTGTATTTGTTTACAAATATGCATAAATATTTGTTTACAAATATGCATATAATTTATTTATTATTTAATCATATAACAGTGTATCATTCTTTTTATTATGATATATAGATGGAACAGCTTGGGGACCAAATGTCACATGCTCAAAGAGTAAAGATCAGTGGGGATGGAGCTAAAATGTCAAGGCTCACCAATTTTGTGGTTTTGTCATTTTCTCTTTTATCCGAGGGAGAAAAAGTAATGTCTGCCAAGGGTGAGTATAATTATATGTAATAAGCCCACTGTCATGTGATTCAATTGTTCTCAGTCAAAAAGGCCTTTGAATGAGGAGGCCTTTACATACAGACAGTCATATGATATTTTAAAATAAAATAAAAATAATAACATAGAGTATATATGAATTGAAGGTATCCATCCAGTCTCTATCCTTAGTGGTAAAGAGGACTATGCCGTACTACAAACTGCCGGAAAAGAACTTTTCAAAGAAATGAATGATTTGATAACTGCCGGGAAGATGAATGTCAATGGCAAGGAAATAAAATTGGAGTTTTACCTTGGAGGGGATTATAAGGTTTGTTACTTAGCTCAACACTACCTATAAGTCCTCGTTTAAGGGATGTTTAGAATCCCGGCACCAGGTTTTAACAAAATATTTTATTATGAGGTAGGTTAGTCCTGTGATGCATGTAAACAGCCCCCCTATAAAAGTATTTGGTATTCTTGATATGCACTGTAATCATACATTTGTATTACCTTTTTTCAGTTTCTGCTCAATTTGTTGGGTATGAATGCTGCCAATTCGAAGTATGCCTGTATATACTGTAAAATAGCAGCATCTGAAAGGTACCAGTATAATAGCTGTAACTGATTCTCTTGTATGATGTCCATGTTTCATTACTACATGACTGTGCTTTTATAATTTAAATCCTGTTAGGTAATATTGGTTAGTATACGAAAATAAGTCCCGTCGAAAGCCCCCCACCAACAGCTGTGTACCCCATATTCATATTTGGTTTCCCTGGTAACCCATCTGAAATTGTAATAATAATATTAACATTAATTATAATTAGAAATTACCATTTCTTGTAGATGGGACATGTCAAAACCAAAAGAGTTTTACTGGTCTGATGACATCGCAAGATCTGTCCAAGAAATACAAGAGTTGTCTTTGAAAACTGGTGGCGAGAAGTTTGGATGTATTCATCCTCCACTTATCAGAATCCCGCTGTGTAACATTGTGCCCGATGAGTTACATCTCTTGCTTAGAGTAACAGGTATTATAGGCTTAATGTTTGTGATATCATGTTTGTTTCAAGAAGGACAACTTATTAGACAGCTTGGTGCACTTACGGCTGTATATTTTACTTGTTATTTGTATATTTGTTGAGCCTAGCTGTAAGAGAGCCAAAATATGACATGACTTGTAAAATATCCAGTCATACCTATGCTAACTGTCTAATAAGGTGTATAATTATAATATATATATATATATATATTATAGATAAGCTTGAAAAAAACATCATTCAAAGCACTATTAGAAGGGATACAAAAGCAGAAATGATGAACAAAGGCATAGCAAAAGACATCTACCAGCATAAGCTGTTGAAATCTATAAAAAAGTGTGGGGTCACTTTCAACATCTGGCAAAAACCTGATGAGAATGGCAACATAACCGATAAATATGACTGGACCAGCCTAATAGGGACTGACAAGAAAAAGTTGCTTCAAAATCTGCCTGATATTTTCACAGAATTTCTTCCATCATCTTCTATAGATACAGTGACTAAACTATGGAAGGTAATTAAATTAATTAACCCAATCCTTATATTAATCCTCTCTTCCAAACTTCCAAAATGCTTATAACTGGGTTCAATTCAGTTTAAGTGTCAGACTATAACTTTCCTATTTTCAGGATTTTCAGGATGTGTATAGTGTCATAAACTCATGGAGCCCTCTGAGAAAAAGGTTGAAAACGTTTTTGGACAGGTGTGCACCTACAATTGTAGAAGTTGTAAATATTACTTTCTATCTATCATTCTTAATACAATATTTGTTCCATATCCTGTAGGCAACACAATGGGTAAATCTCTTTTTAACCCTTGGTGGAGTTGAAGATGGGTATGGGAAAGCCAACATCACCCCATATATACACATGCTGTGCTATCACATGCCATTCTTTCTAGCCTCTAGTGGTGTATAATGTTTCACAGGCCAAGGGGTCGAGAAGACCAATGATGTTATTCGACGACTCTACCACCTCAAAAGCAATAAGTATGATGCATGTAAAGATGGGTTACAGGCGGTCAAAAGACTTGATGAACTACAGGACTTTGAGCGGAAGCCTAGGAATTACACACAACATGACACAGCATATTGGAATGAGGGGATAATGGAGGAACGGCGAAAAAGACCACGTCTTAGTGTGGCCCCACGGGAGGATGGTGGCATCAATATTGAGGAATTAAGTGAGGCAGAACTTAAAGCTAAACTTAAGAAGATGAATGTAAACACGCGCATTAGAAATGTGGACAAACTCAGACAACTTTTGAAGGATGTAATTTATGCTGCCTCATAAACTGCATGTAGTAAGGTTCTTTCAATATTGACCATTAAGCTACATATGCAACTTAAGGCAGCGTTTACTTTATCAAAGTTTCTTTGATCAAAGTAATTAGTTTGAAAGCGTTCACACTATCACAGACAATGATCAATAACAATTACGGCTCCTTTGAATTAATGTGCATTATCAAATCCGAACATGCTCTACTTTGATCAAAGAACTTTGACAGTGTAAATTGGCCTTCAACAAATTCAAGCTACTATATATAATTGTAATATAAACAATCAAATATGTTAAATTTTTAAAGTCGAGTAACAGTCTATACAGTATACACATATTAATTTAAATTCAGAATCCAACTCACATTGATTGCATTCCAAGTAGTAAAAATAATGTGTATATAAACATGTAAACATCATAACCATGACTAGAGTGTCTTGATTCCTGTCGAGCTTTCAACTTTCAAGCTTGAAATGCATGCGGATTCATAACACATAATACCACCACACTTGCACAGTATATATGGACTGTTATTCGCCTTCAGTAGATTGCAACATGGTGTATATACATGTAGTTTTTTATATTCTACCATAGCCTGTGTGACAGATGTTACTGCAGGAACGGGGGAAGTGTGGGTTTAGGGGCGGGAAGAGGGGTGGGTTTAGGGGCAGGAAAGACTTCCCCCCCAAATCGGCCCCTCTCCCAAACCCGCAGTAATGCCTGCCAACGCGCAGCCTAATTTGCTAGTTATAGTTTTATATATTGTTACTATTGCATGCTCTTTTGACAAAATATACACTTAATTTTTCAATATATAATATGGGAGCTCTATTAAGTACACCATTATCCCCCACAACAAAATCTTTGGCAGATGACTTGCCAATGAATAGTCTTACTCTTATTGGAAAGTCAATTGCGGTTCCCTCTCCATGTTGGTTCAAAGAGTAGCACCAATGATTTGGCAAGCTGGCAAACCTGTCAAACTTATCTTTTTCAAAAAGATAGGCCCCTCTTTCATTTGCTGCTCTGCCTCTGCCTTGTGCAAGAAATCGCCACACATCAAGACGAAATGGGACATAAACATGGGCATCAACCCCTGAAGATTTTAGTCCCTGAATGATACTGGCGTGGAATGCCATGCAGCATTCATCAATACGATCTATCCCTGGCTCTGGATGATCATAGCTCCTGTAAAAAATACAACAGAGTATTAAATTCAATAAATTTTCCATATTTAAATACATTTCTAAATATATTTAGTAAATATAATTGCACTACAGTACCTACGTAAAGTCTCGTTTAAGTTTTCCTCTGGTTCCCACGAAGACTGCCAAGTTGGATAACCAATCCATTTCACTAAATATTCTCTCTGAGATCAGAATAAAATTATTCAGAATAGATTGTATTAAAATTGTACGTGATTGCTCATGTTTGTCACAACAGAATTTCACAAATAAGCGATCCAAATGTACAAGTACCGTGTCACGTCCATTTCTCCTTTCGATGACTCTCTCCACTTTAAAAAAATTTCCTTTTGCTTTTCTAACTTGTTTTCTCTTTCTTTCCACATGAATATTACACAAATTGTGCAAAGCAGCATAAGAAATAGCTGGCTTCGCACCCCTTGTTGAAACTCTATCCGCCATGTTGAAAATTCAGTACTTCTGCTTATTACTGCTGGCCGTTAACGGCGGACGCCACGGTTATGATTTCTGGCAATGCTCTTGCACATGGCGGTTGACTTGACGCGCTAATACGGAGATTTGTTGCTTGTCCCGTGGAGATTTAAATAGTACGATATAGTGAGTACTGAGCCTGATATTTCTTGTTTCTTTGCCTTGATGAAATATATTTTGAACAATATAGATCACAGACAGATTCGATAATAACTATACCTTTTGTGAATAGGTCGGCTATGCGTTTGTCTCCCCCTGACTGAGCCATAACATCATCACGCACGATAAGGTTGAGCTCAGAGACATCTAAAAATTCCTTTTCGGCAATGTCATCAGGTATCCCTTCATTGAGTTCAATACCCGGTATAGTTGTGATCATATCCAAGTACATGGGCTGCCATTGTCCATAACACCAAATGATACGTTCAGGTGGGGGTCTGATGGTTACTTGATTTGAGCGTTTGCCGAAAGCGTTCTTACCCAAACAGTCTTACCACTCTTGGTGTATCAAGCTACAATGCAGGTAAACGGATGCTGCATGATTATCAAACCAATGGTAAGGGATGTGGGTTCAGTCGATTGATTCTCGCCATACATATTCTTTGAATGAATACTTAAAATATTAGTTAGTGTATTTAACCTGTTTCTTGTTCCCTGACATCATCCATGATCTCAGATCATCACTGATCAGAGATCATCCCTTATCTCAGATCATCCCTGATCAAAGATCATACCTGATCAAAGATCATCCCTGATCAAAGATCATCCCTGATCAGAGATCATCCCTCAGAGATCATCCCTGATCAATGATCATCACTGTTAAGCCCAATAGGCTTCCTGCATTTGTTCACGTGCAAGCGTTTTATACCTGGTAAAATCATGCGTCTTGAAAGGCAGGGGAGGGAATTTGAATTCTCTCCCAGGGGAAATATGGGGTTATTCATTAAAACAATCAAAATGCTAATTAACATGACATTTTATATAAAGAATACTAATGAACGTAGCATTTTATATAAAATTGCGTGCTGCTTACAAATGCAAAAAATACCCAAAACTCGTCAAATTGACTCAGTATGCACATAAACCACTTTCTCTCGCTCACTGCAAGCAAATAATTTAATTCTTTCATTAAACCCCAACATTACAGTTTATATTAAAGATCACTGCGAATTTACAAAGTATTCTCGTACAGTTTTATACACAAAATCCAGTTTATATCTTTCCGAAGTTAATTGTACAGTTATTAAACACACAACCTGACAACGCTGCAGTAGGCGTTGAACGCCTATCTAGTCGATCGTCGTGTTGATCCAGGAATACTGCTTTCCAACAACTTTTTCTCTTCCTCGGCCCCTCTTGCCTTCCGAAACACACGTTTCCCACCGGAGGAAGCCACCCTGCTTCTCCTTATTAAATCTACTTCTCAAAAAGAAATCCACTGAAATCTACCAACACATGCCCATACTTAACACGAAACAACTTTTTTCTTGCATGTTTAATGTTGTAATTTGAATATTGAACATTCTAACACTACATGCAGGGTAAAACATTAATATCTATTGTTCACCAGCTAACTCAACCGTAATCTGCAGACAATAGAAAACAACTTGTAGGAGTGTTTTATCAGATATAAAACGCTCGGCTGCGCCTCACGTTTTATATCTGATGAAACACTCACTCCTACGCGTGCTTTAAATAGTACTTAATGCTTGGATGTGCTAATATATTCACTGCTGAATCAGTATATCATTCTAACCTTCACTCTCCATCTGAATCTAGGTACAGGTAGTCAATAGTTAGAGTGTCTCTGAGCAACAATCAGCAGGGTTACAGGTTCGATTCCTGACCGGGATTTAAGAACAGGAGCATGACAATCATTCATGTGTTATATGTCTACTCTCTCTCTCTCTCTCTCTCTCTCTCTCTCTCTCTCTCTCTCTCTCTCTCTCTCTCTCTCTCTCTCTCTCTCTCTCTCTCTCTCTCTCTCTCTCTCTCTCTCTCTCTCTCTCTCTATCTCTATCTCTATCTCCCAATACAGCAAACCCCTCTATGTAAGGATTACTTGCCGGGGTCAGCAAAATATAAATAGACAAAATAATAATAAATATATAAAAGTAAATAAATAAATAAAAATAATAGTAAATAAATAAATAAACTAACAAAACCTACGGAAGAACAGTAGAAGAGATACGCTGGCGAAAAGTATCAGTGTTTCTACAATTTTCAAAAATGTCTGGAGGAATACTATTCCATTGATTGATTGTTCTCGGGAAAAAGGACAGTTGGTGATGGGACGTGCAGCAGACTAGGGGTAGAAACGAGTGTTCATGTGTATTTCGAGAACTTCTGGTTTTTGGACGTAGGAGATTACAACAGTTAACAGTTACGAGGCCATGAGTAATTTTGTACAACAGGATCAAACGAGCGTCACAGCGCCTTTTTTCTAGGGAGCGCCAATCCGAGTTCTGTCAGCATTTCCGTCACACTGGCCAGTGGATGAAAGCGTGATAGTGTCCACCTTGCAGCTCTACGCTGGACCATCTCCACTCTATATGAACCGTTGTTTTCAAACCCCGCGTCTGGGGTCCCAAATACTGCAGCAGTACTCTAGCTGTGGGCGTACAAAACTAAAATACGCCTTTTGCTTGAGTGAACAGGACTTTAACCCTCAGGTTGCGTTTGAGGAACCCTAAGGTGCGATTTCCTTTAGCAGTAATATTGCTGATATGAGAGTTCCACTTTAAGTCATGTGACAATTGTACTCCAAGATACTTTGTACTTGTGACTGACCTAAGAACTTTACCATGAAGATTGTAGTCATAATGGATCATTGATTTCTTTCGCGTTACTCGGAGAACTTCACATTTGTCTGGGTTAAATTCCATTAACCAATCTTTCTCCCACACTTGTAGGTTGTCTAGGTCTGATTGCAGTTGAGCACACTGATCTTCTGTGTGTATTGCCAAATACATGATTGTGTCATCTGCAAAGAGATGTACACCAGATTGAACGTATTCTGGCAGGTCATTAATGTACACAAGGAACAAAGTTGGACCGATAACGGAACCCTGCGGTACCCCCAGAAAGGACTGGTAGGTATGGGGACTGGTCACCATCGACTACAACGCATTGTTGGCGGCTATCGAGGAAGCAGGATATCCAGTACAATATATCATTTCGTACACCATAGAAATCCAGTTTTGCCAAGAGCTTCTTATGACTGACCTTGTCAAAGGCCTTTGAGAAGTCCATGATTACAAGGTCTGTCTGTGCTCTTGCAGATAGATTTGCCTGAAGAGTTGTTGTAAGTTCAAGCAACTGGATCTCACAGGATCTTCCACGTCTGAAACCATGTTGTAGATGGTAGAGAATATTGTGCTGCTCGAAGTGTGTTGACAATCTCGCAGGTAACAATATGTTCCAACAGCTTACTGCATATGCAGGTAAGTGATATTGGGCGGTAGTTTGTCGGGCAGTCTCTATCACCTTTCTTGTAGACTGGTGTAATCATAGCCATCTTCCAATCATCTGGGATGGTATGACTATAAAGGGAGGTTGAAAATATTACTTGGAGAATAGGTGCTATAGTTGGAGCCAGTTCCTTTAACACTCTTGGCTTAAGGCCATCAGGCCCAGCAGCTTTGTGTGGTTTGAGATTTTCAAGGAGTCTCCTAACGCCCTCAACATTGATGTCGATATATGGCATGTCTGGATAGGGGCTGCAGGTGTCACGAGGGAGGTATGAATTGTCAGGTGGAGGAGAGAATGCTGAGTAGAAGGTGTCATTCAATAACTTGGCTTTATGAGCAGCATCAGTCACAATGAGACCATGTTTCTTCAGGGGGGGCACCCCAGTGGTATCTGATTTGGAGTGCTTAATAAGTGACCAAAAACGCTTACTGACCTTATAAGATTCAGTGCTGTCTGTAGGAGTAATTACATCTTCAATGTATTGCCAGTATGCAGCTCTCACCTTCTTCTGCACCAGATGTTTTAACTTTTTATACCTTAGATTCTTTCTTAGCATGCAGCTTATCTCTCTTTTTCATCAGCCGTTTGATCTCTGAAGTTATATAGGGGAGGCCATTTCTTTGCCTAGCAAATTTGCAAGGGATGTATTTGCTGACACTTTTGTCAAGTTCAAGCTTGAAGGAATTCCAGAGCTGGTTTACAGATATTTCTGAGTCCATTAGGTTTGTACTCAAAAAAGACTCACTAAAAACCTGCATGTGTTTGTGTAGCCCATCCCAATCAGCTTTGTTGTATAGGAATAGCTTACGGGTTTTTTGTTTATTCACGATGGGGACTAATGTCTCCTTCGACATACACAATGTCATGGTCGCTCAAGCCTGGGATTACTTTAACTTTGTTGATCAGTGAGTCATTGTTGGTAATAAAAAGATCCAGGATATTTGCTCCCCTTGTAGGTGCTGTGACCATCTGTGTGAGGCCACAGTCATCCAACAAATCCACCAACCGTGTTGTCAAGCTAGGATATGAGCAATTTGGCCTTAGGCAATTATTGTTCCAATCATAGCCTGGAAAATTCATATCACCAGCAATCCAGATGTGCGAGCTCAGGTTGTTGACCCTCTGTACAGACTGTTCAAAATTGGCCAAGCTGGTATCATTTCCTTCATGCGGATTGTAGTAAGCACATATGTATAAGCTTTTATAACCAGCAATACATATTTTTACCCACAGTATTTCACAGTCTGTTTCCAACTCACATTCTCTAGAGCACACAAAATCACTGGTAACAGCAATAAAAATACCACCCCCTGTAGAATGCTCCCTGTCTCGTCTGAATACATTGAACTGTTTTGTCATGTCCTGGGGAAATATTTCACCAGTTGCAATGTCACTATTAAGCCATGATTCTGTACAGACAATAACATCTGGCTGGGTGCTTTCAACAAGATTGCAAAACTCAGCCCTTTTATTCTTAATTGACTGAGCGTTCATGTTCAATAAGCGAATTGGACGAGATTTCTTCCGCTGTAAATAATTAAAGCTCTTGTTATTACACGGAGAAGATGTAGCAAGTGGGATGGGACTATGTGTAGTTAGTTTACTCTGATCAGTGTTGGAATTTGAGGTTGACAGGACTTCAAACACATTTGACAAGTCTATACTGTGGTAGGAGAACACCGCAGAATAATTTGGGCAGTTGCACGAGCAGCAAGACCATGACACGCCATCTTTGTTGAGGGAATTTAGCGTTGAAGAGCCAATAGATTGACATGTAGCATGAAACCAGACTCCACAGTCATCGCAGCAAAGTCCTTGGTCCTTCCATGCGACATCAAGATCACACAAGCCACATTTAAACTCTCTCTCTCTCTCTCTCTCTCTCTCTCTCTCTCTCTCTCTCTCTCTCTCTCTCTCTCTCTCTCTCTCTCTCTCTCTCTCTCTCTCTCTCTCCTCTCTCTCTCTCTCTCTCTCTCTCTCTCTCTCTCTCTCTCTCTCTCTCTCTCTCTCTCTCTCTCTCTCTCTCTCTCTCTCTCTCTCTCTCTCTCTCTCTCTCTCTCTCTCTCTCTCTCTCTCTCTCTCTCTCTCTCTCTCTCTCTCTCTCTCTCTCTCTCTCTCTCTCTCTCTCTCTCTCTCTCTCTCTCTCTCTCTCTCTCTCTCTCTCTCTCTCTCTCTCTCTCTCTCTCTCTCTCTCTCTCTCTCTCTCTCTCTCTCTCTCTTCTCTCTCTCTCTCTCTCTCTCTCTCTCTCTCTCTCTCTCTCTCTCCTCTCTCTCTCTCTCTCTCTCTCTCTCTCTCTCTCTCTCTCTCTCTCTCTCTCTCTCTCTCTCTCCTCTCTCTCTCTCTCTCTCTCTCTCTCTCTCTCTCTCTCTCTCTCTCTCTCTCTCTCTCTCTCTCTCTCTCTCTCTCTCTCTCTCTCTCTCTCTCTCTCTCTCTCTCTCTCTCTCTCTCTCTCTCTCTCTCTCTCTCTCTCTCTCTCTCTCTCTCTCTCTCTCTCTCTCTCTCTCTCTCTCTCTCTCTCTCTCTCTCTCTCTCTCTCTCTCTCTCTCTCTCTCTCTCTCTCTCTCTCTCTCTCTCTCTCTCTCTCTCTCTCTCTCTCTCTCTCTCTCTCTCTCTCTCTCTCTCTCTCTCTCTCTCTCTCTCTCTCTCTCTCTCTCTCTCTCCTCTCTCTCTCTCTCTCTCTCTCTCTCTCTCTCTCTCTCTCTCTCTCTCTCTCTCTCTCTCTCTCTCTCTCTCTCTCTCTCTCTCTCTCTCTCTCTCTCTCTCTCTCTCTCTCTCTCTCTCTCTCTCTCTCTCTCTCTCTCTCTCTCTCTCTCTCTCTCTCTCTCTCTCTCTCTCTCTCTCTCTCTCTCTCTCTCTCTCTCTCTCTCTCTCTCTCTCTCTCTCTCTCTCTCTCTCTCTCTCTCTCTCTCTCTCTCTCTCTCTCTCTCTCTCTCTCTCTCTCTCTCTCTCATCTCTCTCTCCTCTCTCTCTCTCTCTCTCTCTCTCTCTCTCTCTCTCTCTCTCTCTCTCTCTATATATATATATATATATATATATATATTAGCTTGTTAACACATCCCTTGTTAACATATTAACTTGTTAACTTGTTAACACGTCTCACCAGCAGTCCGAAAGTTACAGGTTCGATTATTTTATTATTATTAAAATAAATTTCTATAGCGCTAATTCCATATAGCCATTAGCGCTTTACAATGCACTTACATAAAAATAAGCTATTACAATAATAAACTTAAAGTAAGATACTAATAAAGTGAAAATTAAATATAAGCTTCTCTTAAAAGATATGTCTTCGGATGTTTCTTAAAACTATCCAATGATTGTGTATAGTCTCTAATATGGTCGGGCAAGGCATTCCACGGCCATATGTTTCTAAGTTGTATGGTATTTAGGGCCATAGCACGACAAAGTCAATTGGGGGGGGAGGGCGGTGCTGTCACTGCACTTCTGGGGGTGACCGGGGGCATGTCCCCTGGAATTTTTTTTGAAATTGTGATCTCTTAAATAGGCTTTCCTGTCTTCTGAGAGTAATTTGCAGCAAGTTTAAACGGATCTTAACTGGCATGAAATCGCCAGAGAAAATTATTTGGGGTCCTGGGCAGCCCGGCCTTGGTATGACTTCCAGTTGATTTTTAGACATAGAGCTTAGAATAGGCTTAGGCACGTACTAAGGATGAACTTTGTCCATCAGGTAGGATGGAGCGTTATTAGACAGACATTTGTATATTAATAAAAAATTCTTAAACCTAATCCTACCACCGGCAGCCAGTGTAGGTCCATTAAAATGGGTGTAATATGGTCATGTTTGCGCGTCAGACTTAATAGTCTGGCTGCAGAATTTTGGACACTTTGAAGTTTTTGGATTAGCTGTTTTGGAATGCCAAAGAGTAATGAATTACAGAAATCGAGTCTTGAAGTGACAAACGCATGTATCAAAGTTTTGGCAGACTGCATCGAGATATATTTCCATATTCGGCTCAGATTTCGTAGGTGGTAAAACACTGACTTACAGATGGCAGTAACATGAAATTCCGTGGACATAACTGAGTCAAAGACTACGCCAACGTTTTTAACAGTGGTAGAGCATTCGATAAGTTTACCACAAATGGAAATAGAAGCAATAGGTGGTGGAGGACGGTGACGAGCATTTAAAACAATGAGTTCTGTTTTCTCTTTATTCATCTTCAACATGTTCTGAGACATATATAGTAGTCTATGTCACGAGTGCATGCCTCAATCACTTGGCTTTAACCAGATCGGATTCTGATTATTTGAATGAAATATAAATTTGTGTATCATCTGCTTACAAATGGAAGTTCATGTCGAATTTCTTCAATGATTCATTAATATGTAAATCAGAATCAGATGATGTATTTCTTGTTAACTCAGTCCTAATCTTCGCAATTTTTCCAACAAAATATCAACAAAATCGTTAGATAGCTTATCAGTCGAGTCGGAGATAGGATACAGTTTCTCTACAGATTTATGGAGCATTTTATCTACCGTCTTAAATAACATTTTTTGATCTCCTTTATGTTCATTTATAACATCGGAATAGAAGACATTTTTGAGTCGAATATCGCGGTGTTATAGTTTAAACAATACTGTACGTACGTCTCTCTTTCAGCGGTTAGTTTAGATGCGCGACAGCGGCGCTGTAACTGGCACTTTATTTTTTTTCAGCTCGATAATTGTATCGGAGGATGGGGGCTTAAAGTGATAGTTATTTTTATAATAGGAGCATGAGAATTTAGTAATGATGTCAAGGTGGTTTCATAGCTATCTACGATATCAGCAACTGATGTTAAATTTGAAAAATCACATACAAGAGAAGAGCGCTTGACATCATTCTTGAAGTTTTCATGATTGATACACTTCAATTTCCTATAATTTATTTTTTTTACGTGGGTATGTCGGTTTCTCTAAACATATCTTGGCGGTGACAGCCAAGTGATCGGACAGTCCAGGATCCATAACATAGGTAGAATTAATGATATGATCATCAATCTGATTATAATGAGGTCTAATGTACGATTGCTCACATGAGTGGTTTCTCTAATGTGTTGTTTCAGACCAAAGGTATTAATAAGATCGAGGAATTTCATACTGTTACTATTGCGGTCCACATCAATTTGGAAGTTGAAGTCTCCAACAATAATCACCCGACTAGGGTCAGCATTAATTCGTTCGAGAAAGCTTCTAAATTCGCTAAAAAAAACTCACAATTTAATCCATTTGTCATAGACGACGGAGGGCGGTATATTACAATTACTCTCAGGGGAGTAGGTCTTGTCATAATCATATCAATGACTTCAAATGATTTGAATAAACCCCCAGCTTTAGATTTGAAGGTAAAAGCTTTATCATAAAGCAATCCAAATCCACCTCCTCTAGATTCTTTGTCAACGTGTTTAAAAACATAGTTAGCCGGTGTAATATATTTTGATGAGTATTCGTCGCTGTCGCCGTGTAGCCAGGTTTCTGTTGGGGCTAACATATCTAATTAGACTCGATCACATATTCCCTAATAGCGTTAGATTTATTCCTAATTGATCCTGCGTTTAACAGACAGAAGTTGACGATTCTGGACGGTTTATGAACTTGCATATAGGAGAACAAGGAACACAAAATAAGTTGTTGAAGTTGGCACGCGTTGGATGGGAACATGAATAAGCAGCGTCAAAACAATGTAAAAAATAGGTCCGCGATGCGAACATGTGGGTACCGCATGGAACATTAATGCCTGGGTCATCCTTGTGGAGCAATGAGCGTGGGGTGTGACTAAAAGGGAGGCCCATTTTTATGAAACCAAAAGACTACGTTATCTGAATCTGTGATACTAACTGAAATATTATTCATTTATACTGGGGCATTTATACATTTATTCATTTATACTGGGGCATTTATCCCCACTATGAGATCCCTGTCATGGAGGCTGTTTTACAGCATTTGCCCTTTATTAAGGGAAAAACAATAATGAATAACGCGTTTTGCATATTTAATAGTGCGTTCCTAATTTCAATAACAACAATCAAGTTCAATAAAACAACGCTATAATTTATGCCATTTATTAACGTTCAAATGTGTGATTGAAACAACAATAGCATGTATTGAAGAATCATTAGTGCGATGCGAATAACAATAAGGAAAATCCATATATCATTTGAATAACAATGTATTTTCAATTTCACTCGCGTTTATGCCATTTTAAATTTGAGCAGAATTGTGAAAGTTCGAGCCACATGGGAATACATGTTAAGATAAACAAGACGTTTACTGGACGATTTAGTCACCGTAGACAGTATGGCGGAGAGAAGAAGAAGACATATAATTACACTAGAAGATAGAGAACTGTTGGTGAGGGCGTTTGAAGAGCCTGACCAGGACTATCTTATCGTTGCCGACACATTAGGTGTAAACCGTTCGAAAGCCATAGGCATAGTAGCACGCTTTATACGCGAGAACAGAGTAGATGAAAGGCCACGTGGCGGTCGTAATAACGTCAAAGTCAATGACGAGATGAGGCAGTGTCTCGAAGAAATGATCAACAATAATCCTATGTTGACTTTGGAAGCTATCAATGCAAAATTAAGAGAACGACTCCCGGACCACCCGGCTGTTCACGTGCGCACAGTTGCTAAACATTTAGAAGACATGTTGTATACCCTGAAGTTGGCACATAGAGTGCCAGCCGACCGTAATCGAGCAGATGTTATTCAACGCCGAAACGAGTATGCTCACTGGTTCCTGGAGGAAGCAAACCTGCATCATCCCGTTTTTATAAACGAGTGCGGGTTTAACATATGGACATCAAGGAGCCAGGGACGTTCGCGACGAGGCGACAGAGCTTACCGCCAGGTATGTGGGCAGAAAGGACGAAACATTACAATATGTTTGGCAATATCTCCAGTGTTTGGGTTGATATATCACAAGATTCAATTGGGAGCCATGACACGTAAACTTGTCAACGAGTTTCTGGAGAGCACAAATGAGCAGTTGGATGTAAATGAAACACACTATCTTATTTTTGACGGTGCGCCCGCCCATCGTGGAGCAACATCTCCCACAGATAATACCGAAATTAAGGTTTTGCCACCATACTCTCCATTTCTGAATCCAGTCGAGCAAGCTATCAGTTGTTTGAAAGCGAATATCAAGGCTGACATCACACGTCCTCAGTTCCAGAATCAGATTTATGACAGAAACGCTGCCCGAAATGCCCAAATTCCACTGGGAGAATATTGCAAGCGTCTTTTGGTCGCAGCTGCTGAGCGGAACTTACCTAGCGTTACTGTCGAAAAGTGTGCTGCCTAGTTCCGATTGTGCAGTCCTACCTACCAAGATGCCTGGCCAGAGAACATTATTCAAGGGTGATTAACATGAACTGTTTGTCTGTTTATTGCATGAAATTTGTCATTGCAGTACACTGTCGTTGAGTGAAATGATACACGAATGTAAGCATTACACAAAGTTAAAAAAATTACCTTTCCGTTCATTGAAAATACATTGTTATTCAAATGATATATGGATTTTCCTTATTGTTATTCGCATCGCACTAATGATTCTTCAATACATGCTATTGTTGTTTCAATCACACATTTGAACGTTAATAAAATGCCATAAATTATAGCGTTGTTTTATTGAACTTCCATTACGCACAATTGTCATTTGATTGTTGTTATTGAAATTAGGAACGCACTATTAAATATGCAAAACGCGTTATTCATTATTGTTTTTCCCTTAATAAAGGGCAAATGCTGTATCATTATATTGATGTGGTGCCTTTAAAGTGTCTATGATATGAAAATTCATTTCATAGACACTTTAATGATTGTATTTGATCTTTCAAATAATGAAAAATAGCTTTTACACGACTTTCATATCTTATTACCGTTCTTGAGTTATTATGTTTCATGTAAACTTGAGCTGTGACATCACACTTAGATGGACAAAGCATAACATCAAAACTGAAAATCAAGAATATCTTCAGACTGGTTCGACTAAATAGATTCAAACCTTGCTGACTTACTTAGTCAAGAAAACTAAACATTGTCATGGTTCTAATGTGGTTACTATGGTAACAGGTTAGTTTCCAGATTACTCGCTTCCTTTATAATAATTCTTTGTTTCAAAACCGTACATTTACAGCAACTTATTTAGTTTTAGGATGTTGACATCCTTTTTCCATGATTTCCAATGGAACAATACTGTTTAAAACAAAAAAACTGCAATGACGAAAAGTAGAATATTTTGTTTCTATACAAAGTGGCCTGGGAGCTAATATGTTACCATGGGAACCTAATAACAACAATCTCAATGCTGAGACTTGTTGACTCAGTAAGTCTGCATGGCTTGAGCCAGTTTAGTCAAACCAATCCAAAGATATGCCTGATTGTGTGTTTTGATGTAATGCTGTGCCAATCTTGTGATGTCACAGCTCAACGGTATAAGATACGAAAGTCATGAAAAAGTCATTTTTCATTATTTTACGTGTTCTTTCAAATACAATCATAAAAGGCTGTGGTGAATTTTCATTTCATACTGTAGACACTTGCACTGATAGACCGATCAAGGACAAACATCACAATATTTGTTATAGACTAGGGGTATAGGGTGCATAAACCAGGTGTTGAAATTTTCTCATGATGGTGGATTACTAGACAGTGCTGTTGGTATGTTAACAGCAGATTTAACTAAATCAGCAGAGAATAAATTTGTAAATGCAAGACAAATACAGGTTCTAATATTACATGACGTGGACAATTCAGCGGTTAATGGTTCACTATAGGTTAAGGCATCAGTTTTCTCATCTAATAATTAATAATTATTGGATGAGGTGAAGCATGATATTGAGATTTATTAAGGCCAAGATTTGTGTTATCTGCCGAAGCCGAAGGCTGATAATATAAACTGAGGCCTAGATAATTCTCAATATCATGCGAAAACCAAATCGAACAATTGTTTTATCATGCATAAGAAGTGCCAAAACAATGAGTTTTCTGTTACATTGGCGAATCTTTGTGCAGATCCTACCATTTTCCCATTTTCTTTCACCGTAAACAAGCTGGCAACAGCAAGCTGATATTGGAATAATGATGTCATATCTTCACTTTTTGAACCATAATATTGGAACATTGATGTCACATGAAGCTTATGTCACAAATTAGCTGTATGCCAACAGCGAATCAATATTGAGATAGAGTAGCAAATGCATAATAATACCATGTTAGGAATATCTGTCAACAACAAAAAACATAGAGGAACTATTCTATAATGTTGAAATCTCTCAATGATGTTCGCAATTTTGGCACAAATTATTACTTGGGAGCTTTTGATCATCAACTTTATTTTTATTATTATCAATACTGACCAAAGTGACTGAGACTATATAAGCCTTAATTGGCACAACTATCACATCAATTAGCTATGCTCCTTGCTCTAGCACCAGGTGAAAGGTCTTTAGATTTACGCTTTAGCAATTCATGTTCAATTACTTCAATGAAAAATATGCTCTCACCATGTCCTTCATATAAAGCCGGGATACACTGGGTCGCTCTACTTTCGGCCTAATTAATATATTTCTGTGCTGACAATGCCAATAATATACTTTCTAATACTTTCTAAAATGTCTACAACTACTCAAATTTTACTTTGTAATAACACATTTTATTTTTATTGTCGTGTGTAACTTTAAACTTCAATGATATCGCACTCTTACTTCTGACTAACTATAATTTATTTATAGTCGCATTCGCCGCACTGGAACTCGACGGTTAACTATATATTCATGGAGATATCATCGTGACTCTCCTCTTCGAAGATGTTTAAATATCACCTTAACCAATTAATTGTTCGGGAAATTCCTCGCAGAAATCGCTGGAAATGAAATTAAGAATTAACCTATACTTCTCCATAACTTCCGCCGCCGTATATAGCCTCAACATGATTTTCTTAGCAAAAGCTGATAGCACTGTTAATTTTAGGGTGTTAATTTAGCACCAAAAGTGGTGTTAAATAAAAAGGTACAGAATAGCACTTTTTGGGGTGCTATTTTAACACCTCTATTTAAGGTGTCAATTTAGCACCTTGCGAAGTGCTAAAATAGCACCATTTTTGGTGTCATAATAACCCGGATTTAAGTGTTATTTTAGCACTTACACCTTAGTGTTAATATAGCACTAGATTATGGTGCTATTTCACCACACAAACTGCAATAATATTTATAAAAATATGTATATTATCTATAATATATGTATAAAAAACTATAATATATGCATAAAAATATGTATATTATCTACTTTATACTATCTATCCAAAGGGTGAGTGTATGTTTATGAGCTAATAGTAATGTTCAATTCTTTAATAAGTTTTTGCACAGAAATCCTTTTCTTCGCTTCTTGTGGCCGACTCAAAATAATAGCCTCCAAGAAGGCATAAACATTCGATACACCTGGTGTGTATTTCATGTTTAATACATAAAATGTACCAACGAGGAGTACCACTGCCATAGGTATTTGATTATTGGTTACTGAAGATAACTCCAGGAATATTTTCCCTTCTACAGCAATGAACAGGGGATCCACGTGGGGAAGATCTCCAGATCCAACAAGCCTTGGGTAGGTTGTCTTGGAAACCTCTTCATCAATCGATTCATCGTCCTAAATATAAAAATCAAAACATTATTTATATGGCACAGTACATGGTTTACAAACATGATATTACCCTTTTGTTCCAGGCCTAGAACACAAAAGGGGTAGTTAAATACACTTTTAAAATGGAGACCAAAGTCAAGGCTCAGACAACGGCTCACAGACAGTTTATAAATAGCTTAACCCATTAACTGGCAGTACCCTACTACTAACAAGAAAAACACCCTGGTGTTTGACACAGTAAAACACTAAAGTAGGGCATGTCCGGGCACCTTGCCAGCTAATGGTCTAAAAGCAATACGTTTTAACATTATATTTATTGTTAATTGCAAACACTTACATAACAAATTTTTAGAAACAATAGTTCTGCTGCCTTCTCCTTCAATACATCTTGTAAGATCAAAGCAGCCACTGTACTCTTTATCTCTGTTAAGAGAAAAAGAATATGAATTAAAAATGTGTTAATTCACAAGCAATATGCTAGTGCATGGGGGCTCTAATGAATGGTGGACCTAGGGAGGATAAGGCACCAAAGGTAAATTTTGGGAGCAGGATACTTTGGGTTTTATATGCTCATGAAAAAGTAAGAAATGTACCTGAATCTCTATCTGGCTCCTCTTCCAACAACCTCTCCATCATGCTTACCAGGGATTTTATGCTTCTTTTGGTGCACCCGGAAGCATACTTGATCATTTTCTTCTCCAGCAATTGAAAGGTATACTTGCCATATCACGAACCAACTTGTTATTATTTATTTCTTCGCGTTTACAATTTGGCACTCATCTTTTAGTTGTTCGATTTAACCAAACTTGCTTTGCGATCATTTTAATAGCAATAAGTTATTAAGAATTGCGATATTTTTCCCAATTTACTTGTCTATAAAACTTCGCCGCTCCTTCATCGTCCGCCATTTTGAATGCGAAAAACGTGTTTATGTGGTGCTAATTTACACCCAAAATTTACCTCTTGAAATGGGGTTATATTAGCACCTTAAAAAAGTGTTAGACATCTAAGGTGCTAAATTTGCACTTTTATACCAACTCATGATTTTATGGTGTTAAATTGGCACCCAAATCGGTGCTAGAATAACACTTGTCATTTAGCACCACCACAAGGTGTCGAATTAACACCTATGAAGGTGCTATTATAACACTCTGAAATTAACAGTGAGGTTACTGAGCATGTTTCAGAAACAGTTTATAACCCGAATGTTTACCCTAAATTGCTAAGAATGAGAGGGACTGGAATATTAAAGTTAATCGAACTAAAATGATAACTTGAGTCAATAAAATTAATTTTTAAATAAAACATTATGGTTCACAGTTGACCATATACACTTCCTAATAGTTAGTTTGCCGATTAAACAGTGTGAACGGTTTAATTTACTGTAATAAACTTAACGGTGATATTGCAGACATCGATGTTAAGTTGCAATGAATGTTATCACAAACTAAATGTCCATTTCTATAACCTAAAAACCAAGACAGCTGTTTGTCAAATTTCAATTATACAATTGAACTTCGAACGGAAAAAACATTTATTTCTCATCTCAACAGAATATTTAAGGATGAACGTTTCTTACCAATTAGTCATATTGTATAACTACTGCAGCTGAAAGTATTTCTATGGCCCTGTTAACACTCAGATCAATGTCAGATCGATCGGAAGCGAAGCCATTTAAATGGTAACGGTCGAATAAAATTTGAGATCGATTTCAAATCTATCTTGTCAGATCAATCTGAGATCGATCTCGGTGTGAACAGGCACTAAAACTCTGGTGTATACATTAAAAGATTCACCACATTCATTGCTAGTCCATTTTTCATAACTAAGTAATGACAATTAGTAATTCAGTTAGCGTTCTAAAATCTAGTTTATTTTTTTGCGAATAAGTCGATTCCAATGTGACATTATAGACGTATTGAATGAGGACGATTTAAATATTCCTTTATGTGCATCTCAATCATCTTTATTTTAATCATCCTTTATCTCCTCGGCATTTTAAAAAATCTTTTCTTCCCAACGAGGTTATAAAGGCTAATTTATATGCACATAAAAGGATATTTATCTTCATTAGGCGGCTGAAAATTCGGTTGCTTTTATGCTAACTCTTGGAGCAAGCAAATACATCAAATATTTATTAAAATTAGAAAACTCCTGCTTACCAACCAGCCTCAGTCACCAGCTTTAATGCTCCGCGATAAATGATTATTCAGTGTTCGCTTTGATGTCGACAAATATAGCTATTTTTGAAAATTTACTTTGAGACACTATGATTGTTTTCTCCAAAAGAGAATTTATGAATAAACACGGGATATGACATAAGATGTTTGCAGGTCGTATAGAAATGATATTTAAATTTTGGTCATCTAATTTATTCATACACGTCAGAAGAACAATAGCGTAGAGTCTGGCTGCTATTAATAGCTCACAAAGCGGACAAACAAACCAAATTTGACTCACAAATGATTGCAAATGAGCTATTTCTTTTGTTATGGCGCAAGAATTATGGGTAAAAGCGGACAAACATCGGCACTGACGTCATCTCGACGGAGCGCTATTATGGCTGTTTGTGGACGCAAGGGACTTATCTATAGAGAGCTAATTTTAGGTAAGTCGGCATGTGGGAAGTACCTTCGCATTATAGTCTACAAAATACATCGAGTTTATATTATACATATTACGCCAAGGCGTATCTCATTGAGACTGTTCTAGATTTGAAACACGTTGCAACAGATAAGTGCTTTCAATTATCAATGATCGATATAATTATAACGATCGGCATACGATTTTTATTCAAAATTTATATATTTAATAAGCCATTCGCAACTTCCATTTGTCATAAAATCTGAGGAACCAGTTCAATTGGTTATTTTAACCTCTTAAAATTGGTTGCAACCAATACAAAAACTATTATTTAATCAGTTTTACTAATTTTAGCCGGTTAGTTTTTCAATTTTTTGTTCAAACGGGTTTAGTTTAGCATAGTTTTAATTATATTTGTCACTGTTTTAGGTGAATGGAACACGCCAACAAGTTAAAAGCCCATTTGACATGGGTTCCGAGGGCCTATAACTTAAGTAGAGTGCTGCGTAGAAAGTGTTATGGATATATAACAAAGTGAAAAGGTGGTAAACTGTCAATTTTTTAGTGATGAAATACGAACGTTTCGATCAGAGTAAGACCATAACCTATAATTTAACTTAAGCCTATAACTTAAGGTCATTATCCGATAAGACCCGAAAATCTTACCATTTGTTGGTATTATCGAAAAGACAGCACTTTCTCCTCGATATTTTTAGGAGCCTGAGTTGTATGGTCTGACCCAGGATTAGAACTTGTGTCTTCCAGCTGATAGATATGTTTTGTAACCACTAGACCACAGTAGCTGGTAACTGGATTTTATCTTGCCAATGTAACTTCCAACACATTTTTATTCAATTTTTAAATTAAAAGATTAGTTTAAAGCTAAATTTAGCTTTGAATTTTAATGAAGCAATTTGAGCTTTTATTGTAACGTTGTTTAAACATATCATTCATATCGTGAGGCCTTCGGCTTCGCCCGGATCTTCATATCCTCAAATTCGTGCTATGTATAAATTCATTCAAATCTAGGCAACGTATCGATAATATGATGAATCAGATATGACAAAAATATGATTAACAGTGATTTTGTAAATAATCAAAATAAATACAAAACTATCAAGCCTCGAAAGTGAGAACGAGCAGATATTTCCGATCTTCAGGGCTGGCGGTAAAATCATCAACATTATTAGATCAATCATTATTTTGTTACAACATTGACGTGAAATCAATACTCGTAAATTTTTTCCAATATTTTTCTCTTTCCGATTCTAGAGGTATATAATTTCCTTTCTATTTTCCTTACATTCTGGTTACTGAAAAATTTTAATTTTCGGAAGGAAATTATTATTTATTGCTAAAATAATCTTTATTTATTTCCATCCCTTTCGCCTCATAGACCCAATTAATTATGATATAGTTCCCAAAGTAGCTGCCCAGGTTACTTTTGGGATTAACTCCATTATATTACTTCCGGGGAGCCGTTATGTTCAGGTGATAAACAAGTATGACAGCTAGATATTTTATATTTTTAATACAATTACAGATGAATTACCACACATACACCTGGTTATTTGTAAGGTTTATGACTATTTGTATTTCCAAAGTTATTTGTAATATAAATCATTCATGCAGTTCTTGTATAGGAATCCTAAATTTATATAAGCATATTGGTTTCATTTTAGACTTGTTTGCCGCTAATTTTATTCATACTGTAATATATAATTATAGTAACAATTTGTAAATTAGTGGCAATTCAAATTAAAATCATTAAAATTCATTAAATATTTAGCGAGTTTATTGTTTCTGTTTGCTTATATACAATGACATGTAATATGTTCGACTTAGTATTTTGAACTGAATATTTTTAACCTGAGAGAGCGCTATTGACTATACCGTCCTTTGTTAGCTTTAGAGCTTTGAAGATCGTTACTTTCGGGTTGTCGTTACTTTCAGGGGACCGCTACTTTCGGGGGCCTATACTTTCTCCATTAATGATGCTAAAATTGTGTTACTGTTAAAATATAATAAAACGGGGAAATTCGATTGGCATCATTCGAATTTCTTTCTGTTGAATTATTCACCGCACGGCTCGATATTCATTCACTTGGGATGTTGCCCAGGTAACACCATATCTGCCCAAGCTGGGACCAAATTCAGGTCTCGTCTTGGCATAACCATCATATCAATTAGCTATGCTCTTTGCCTTTCACGAGGTGAAAGGTCTTTAGATTTAGGCTTTAGCAATTCATGTTCAATGTAGAAAATGCTCTCACCATGTCCTTCATAACTAAAGCTGGGATACACTGGGCGGCTTGCGCGACCGCGGTCGCTTCCCAGTTGGCTTAATTAATATATCTGTGTTCAGATAATGCCAATAATATACTTTATAATACTTTCTAAAAAGTCTACAAATACTCAAGTTTTACCTTGTAATAACACATTTTATTTTTATTGCCGTGTGTAATTTTAAACTTCACTGATATCGCACTGACTTCTGACTAAGCTTAATTTGTTTATAGTCGCATTCGCTTCAATGGAACTCGATAGATCAACTATTCATGCAGATACCATCGTGGCTCTCCTCTTCGAAGACGTCTGAATATCACCTTCACCGATTAATTTTTCGGGAAATTCGTCGTAGAAATCGCCGGAAGTGAAATTAAAAATTAATCTCTTTCTCCAGACCTTCCGCCGTGGTTCACCGTTGACCCTAGACACTTCCTAACAGTTAGTTTGCCGATGAAAAGTGTGAACGGTTTAATTTACTGCAATAAACTTAACGGTGATATTGCAGACATCGATCTTCAGTTGCAATGATTGTTATTCCGGCAAATTAAATGTCCATTTCTATAATTTAAAAACCGAGACAGCTGTTTGTCAAATTTCAATTCTATATAATTGAACCCCGAACGGAAAAAAACGTTTATTTATAATTTCAACAGAGAATTTTAGGATGAAGGTTTCTACCAACTTGTATAACTACTGCAGCTGAAAGTATTCCTATCGCCCTGAGATCGATCTGAGTGTGTAGTGTGAACAGATCGATCTAATGCGAAGCCATTTAAATGTTAACGGTCGAATGAAATTTGAGTTCGATCTTAAATCGATTTTGCCAGACAATCAGAGATCGATCCCCTAAAACTGTGATATATACATTAAAATATTCACCACATTCATTGCTAGACCATTTTTCCTAACTAAATGAATGACAAAGTAATTGAGTTGGCGATATAAAAATCTAGTTTAAATTTTACCAAATAAGTCTATTCGAATCTGACACTATAATAGACCTCTTTCACAATGAGGACAATTTAAATATTCCTTTATGTGCATGTATCTTAATCACTTTTAATCATTCTTTATGCATGTCCTCGCCAAATCAAAAATATTTGCTTCCTAACGAGGTTATAAGGGCTAATTTATATGCACATCAAAGTATATTTAGTATGCCATTATGCGCCTGAAAATTCGGTTGCTTTCATGCTAACACTTTGAGCAAACAAACACATCAATATATTTATTTAAAATGAGAAAACTCCTGCTTACCAGCATGCCTCAGTCACCAGCTTTAATGCACAGCGATAAACGATTATTCAATGTTCCCTTTGATGTCGATAAATAGATATTTCCCAAAATTTACTTTGAGACAATAAGATTGTTTTCTCCAAAAGGGATTAGCGAATAATGGACACAGATGTTTGCAGGTGTATGGAACTTTTATTTAAATTTTGGTTATCTAATTTATTCATACACGTCAGAAGAACGTGGATGCAATGGTCTTATCTGTAGATATCTAATTGTAGGTAAGTCAGCATGTGGGAGTAGTATAGCAGCAAGTTTGGCTATATGGCAAACATAGGCGTACGGGCAAAACTTTGAAGGGGGGCTGAGCATAACTTGCCCGAATAAATGATGACGTCATATTACTGAAGAACACAAATTGCCATCGTTTAATAGCTAAGCACGTTTTTCATTAATGTATATAAACATGCATTGAAAACGTGTACATTAGGGGGTCCGGGGGCATGCTACCCCGAGAAAATTTTTGAACTTTTGATTCCCTGAAAGTGTATTTCCTGCAATTTGAGGGCATTTTCTCGTTTTTGCAGGCGCGGCAGTGTGCGGGATTCGAAGTATTTAATTACAGTTAAAGTATCACAGATTTTCCAAATTTAGACCGCGTGGATATCTCTCCCGCAACGCGCATAGGGAATGCGTTGCACGACGGCAGAAGAGAAGGAAGGAAAAGCAAAATGTATTTATAGGTATATTCAAGTTGAATATACGAGATTTATACGTTTAGACAACACCCGGACCAAGGCCTGGCGATATGCCACTTTTAACCATTGCTAAACGATGAACAACAATGAAATACCAGATTTCCCTAAATGAGAATCCCAGATTTCTCTCAATGAGAATCCGTTATAATGTCATTAAGTTGCATTCAAATATTAGAATAATTTAATATAGGACACTTTTTTCCCGAATGACAACACCAATTTTGCCCGAATAGAGCTAATTTTTCGGACAAGGGGGGGGGGGGGGGGGGGGGGGGGGGGGGGGGGGGGGGGGGGGGGGGGGGGGGGGGGGGGGGGGGGGGGGGGGGGGGGCTACATCCCCCGTCTCGTACGCCTTATGATGGAAAATGTGTTCAAATAACTAAAATTGCTTGACTTTGTGTAACCGGACACGTTATTTCCGCTTTGTTCACATTGTTGCAGCACACTAATCTTGACTTGGGTTGCTATGTCTCGTACCCAGACTTCTTCGCGGAACTATGTTTAGTCAACGAAATCTCGATTTGTGTAAATTTCCCTCTGTCGGTCGGATATTTGTTCAGTTTTATGACGTTTTGTGACGTATTTATCACGTGTATTAAAGTTGCTTTCGGAACTTGTCAACGCTGCGAAGTTAAACGATCTGTTCTGCCTTCAGTGAGGAAGTATTCTCTTGTCAAGGTAAGACGACTAAGATAGTTATTGTACTTAATTTTTCTTGTTAAACGCTCACCAAACGAAAATATGGCTCAGTGTCTGCGAGGTATCTGCGATTTCTTGCCATCACACATCAATTGTTTTGTTTGTGAATACAGTTTTCCTTCTATTTTAGGTGTATATTCCCTAGTGTTGTAACCGTTCTCAATATCTATTCACAATATAGTAGTTCATGAACTTGTGTAATATTAAGCAGATGTAAGTTGAACACTTGCATAAAAATGCAGTTGAACATAAAGATAAAATAGTTGTATAACATAGTTTATAGAGGCACAAGGCTTGCATAAAAATGCAGTTCAATATGAACACAAAAAGTTGACATTATAACTATAGTAGTTCATGAACATGTGTAATATTAAACAGATGTAAGTTGAACACTTGCATAAAAATGCAGTTGAACATAAAGATAAAATAGTTGTATAACATAGTTAGAGGTACAAGGCTTGCATAAAAATGCAGTTCAATATGAACACAAAAAGTTGACATTTATAACTATAGTAGTTCATGAACATGTGTAATATTAAACAGATGTAAGTTGAACACTTGCATAAAAATGCAGTTGAACATAAAGATAAAATAGTTGTATAACATAGTTTATAGAGGCACAAGGCTTGCATAAAAATGCAGTTCAATATGAACACAAAAAGTTGACATTATAACTATAGTAGTTCATGAACATGTGTAATATTAAGCAGATGTAAGTTGAACACTTGCATAAAAATGCAGTTGAACATAAAGATAAAATAGTTGTATAACATAGTTTATAGAGGCACAAGGCTTGCATAAAAATGCAGTTCAATATGAACACAAAAAGTTGACATTATAACTATAGTAGTTCATGAACATGTGTATATTAAACAGATGTAAGTTGAACACTTGCATAAAAATGCAGTTGAACATAAAGATAAAATAGTTGTATAACATAGTTAGAGGTACAAGGCTTGCATAAAAATGCAGTTCAATATGAACACAAAAAGTTGACATTATAACAGTTGATAAACTAAGTTAATCAGAATTTGTTTCTTGTATAAATTATAAAAATGCAGTTCAATATATTCTGTTGCTTTATATGTCAGTCAGCTGTGTATGAGGGACACGGATGTGCATTCTTCTGCATGCTCAATATCGTGAGAAACAATGAACTCACACAGGGTCAACAAGGTTGGGACAGACGTGAGACATCTGCAAATAAGCCAGGGGCAGAAAGGGGGCCCTGGCTGTGCATAATGAATGTCTTACCTCAGCCCAGATAGATGTCTAACGTACCCCAGAGTGCGAGTACGTATAGTCCAGCAAACCCACTCCTACGAGGCGGTACTACCTGTACCTACACTGCGACTTTGACTTCAATAAGCCCACCACTTATTTTTGCAATTTTGCACAATATCACAACTGCCTTGGATTTCGAGGCAGCACTTTCCTTGCGATAGTAACTTCAAGTTTATTCTGTATTCTATGTTTTGTGATAATAAACGCCTATTATTGTTAGTGTTGATCGAGATCAGGTTTCTGTTTTTACTGTGAGTTGCTCACTCGGATTATCGAAAATCCGTTACATTATTTTGGTGGAGGATTATTACGTTCCCGTTCCAACTATGGTTTAAAAGGTGAGCATTGAAGAACTACAAGGAGTTGTCGCTGGATTAACTGAACTCGTCAAAGAACAACTCCAATCGCAAAAGGAAACTACCGCACAAATCGTGCAATTCTCGCAAGCTGTCGCCACCTGTTCAACCTCCGTCGCCTGCAGTAAAACTCCGAATGCCTTCTCTGCAGTTACCACAATTCAGATACGAAGCATCGAATCACGGCAACATCGAAGAATTTCTCGAGGTATTCAATGAGAAAACAGTTCATCTTGATCTTGCTACACGCTTGGCGTTTTTACAACAAGCGTGCGTTGGCGAATGGCCAAACTCTGTAGTCGCCTTCGAGAAATCTAAGTTTACTGCCGAGACAACAACAACCGAGAAGCTACAACGCATTCAGGACACGCTTCGAGCAACCTTCTCCGAACCAAAGGGACACTCAACGGCGCCGATTAGCGACCGAATTGTCTTCAATGAAGCAAAACAACACCGAACCAGTCGAGGTATTTGCATTTCGTTTTAAAAACACTTTACATAAACTTGACAGACTTGGGGAACGCCTTAATGACACTTCGTCTGCTTTTGTCATCTCGCTCTTCCTCTCAAAAACCAAGCCTGAGTTACAACGCCATTTACTTGTAAAATCTGACGAATTTAAAACTCTTGATGATGCTATATCCTCTGCAAAACGCGTCGAGCGCTGTTTTTGCCCTGTTTCTGGTATAAATTATGGAAAATCTCCACCCGATAATACAAATCAACCACCCATGGATCCGAAGGCCCTTTATACCGATCATTCACCATTGGAGAAACCTACCATAACCTGTTACCATTGCCACCGACCTGGCCACAAACGAGACAATTGCGCTGATCGCCTTCCGAAATTTCCACCAACCTTAAAGCCCCCACCAAAGAACAATGAAATATGTCGCCTTTGGAATAATAACCACCTTGTGTATTACCAGACAAAACCTGCAAGTATGGCCGTAGCCATAAGTGTTCCACTTGCTCGAAAAATGGTTGTAAAGCAGTTAATCATTCACCACGAACCCGAATACCACCACAACCAATACCCCCACTTCCACCCCAAGCCCTTGCTTCACCACCACCATCTGAACAACCCTCAACATCCCAGTTTCCACCTCCGGCTTCACCAATTTTATTCTCAATGCCATCAGTCACTGACCCTTGTGAACTGTCTGTTAATTTAAAGAGAACTATTCTCTCATGTGTTGTCACCTCAGCTGTCAAGCAACTTCAGTTGCCACTTGACTCTTGCTGCTCGATTACACTATGCAGTTTAGAGCATGCACAATATATTCAAGCAACGAGACCTGAGCTCAGCTTCAACAAGCTTGAGAAAAAGGTACCTGTGCACATGGCCGATACTATCAATTCCCTCCAAGCCGTAGCTGTACAAGAGGTTCCTATTCTTTGGCTCCCAGGCAAAGAAACATTACATGTTGCCTTGGTTGTCCCAAAGCATTCATGGCCATTGTTATTTGGTGAAAACCACTTGGCAGCTACACACGCCTTATCTGACCACTATGCGAAAACTGTCACCTTCCGTCACCCATCCATGCAATTCACTGTGTCCTGTGCCAAGGACCCCACAAATTCAGATCACCCTCAGGCCGCAGTCACCTGCCTACTTATTGGTTCTGCCGGGCCACAGCTCGACAGCTACCCCAGAAATAATGCATACAGTTTACCTCAGCCTCTCCAGTATACTTCCCTTTACAAATCAGGATCTGTGGATCAACGGACGAGAACTCGAACCTGGAGTGTGCGTCCTTGATGGTCCATGCAACTTGTCTGGAATGTCTACCACAACCGTCTTCGATGATGCTCACACAACTAATTCCTCATGTACTCCTGCACTATCTGACTCAACCCCAACTTTCAAGCAGCATTACACCACCACCTTACTTGTTCAATGCAATAAGAAGAAAGCTAAACTTCCTACCTCCATGACATAGGGTTCTGTTGCAGTCGCCTCCAGTGAACAGAAAGCCACTCTAGATGATGCCATAGAGAACACAATTACCTGCATCACTTCAGACCTTCTCAGTCAAGAACAGTCTACTCCTAAGGAACCAGACCACGGACCGCCACTTTGTTCCTTCAACACAGCATCGTATCAAGCCTTTGAACCAAAGAGAGCAAATACAGAAATGACTCAGCAAGGACTGATTGACAGTTCCTCACTTCTCAGCCCATTTTCTCAGTTGGATGACCCAGACGATCGAGATCTACTGTACTTCCAGAGCTATCCTCAACTAACACACTCCCTCCGGATTCTGAAGAGTTCCACGCGCTAAGCTTTGCAAAGAGCTTCACCTTGACAGTGATGAGTATTCACATGTCCCAGCTGACATCATGACCGCCTTTAATAATCTTCTTCACAAGTATTCTACAGCGTTCATTCTCCCTGGTTCACCCCTCCGCCGCATTCATGGTATCTACCACTCCATCAACACTGCTGATGCCATACCTCAGTATCGCCGTCCTTATCGCATGTCTCCCAGAGAACTGCAAGGGGTTCGTCAACAACTTGAAGATATGCTTCGCCAACACATCATCCAACCATCCAAATCTCCATGGGGCGCTCCTGCCATCTTAGTACGACGCAAGGACGTACATGGAAAACCTCAGCCACCTCGTTTTGTCGTCGATTACAGAGCCTTGAACAGCGTCACCAAAAGCGATGGATTTCCACTCCCTCATGTGACCGATATTCTCGATTGGCTCGGCGGTGGAAAACTATTCGCCAAACTTGATCTAGCAAGTGGCTATTGGCAAGTACCAGTCCATCCAAACGATCGCGAGAAAACGGCTGTTGTCACTCATTGTGGTCTCTTTGAATTCCTGTCCATGCCTTTTGGCCTCAAGACTGCCGGAGCTACCTTCCAACGTCTCATGCAGACTACATTCGCAGACTATTTGATGGGCAATGTTACCGGATATTCTGACGCTCAGACGGGATTCTGCATGCCCTATGTTGATGATTTATGCACCCGAAGCATGACCTACAACGAAGCATTGAGTCACTATCAAAAGATCTTCAAACGTGCCGTTCAAGTGGGCATACAATTCAAGCCTTCCAAGTGCATCTTCTTCGCACAATCCCTCGAAGTACTTGATCACATCATCACTGTGAATGGTCGTTTACCAGAACCTAAGAAGATAGAAGCCATCGCGCATTTTCCACAGCCCTCTTCTCAAACCGATATTCAGAAATTCCTCGGAATGACATCACATTCCCAACTTCGCTCAACGCACATTTCATTTACGCCAACTCCTCAAGAAAGGTCAAAAGTTCGAGCTATCGCTTGAAAGCATCTCCGAATTCAACGACCTTCGTTGCACACTCGAAGGACCTAATGTGCTTCTCCAGTACCCAGACTGGAATAAAATGTTCCATGTTCATACTGATGCCAGCAAGAAAGGCATTGGCGCTGTCCTTGTGCAAGAAGACGAAGACCAGCAGCTTCGACCGTTACAGTTTTTAAGCCGTTCTCTTAATCCAACACAGCAACGTTGGGACACAAGAGAACAGGAACTATATGCTGTCAAATACGCCATAGAACAATGGAGACCCTACCTCCTTGGTCACCATTTCATCGTCGAAACTGACCACGCCAACTTGAAATGGCTTTCATCCATCGCTCCACAGAAAGGCAAATTAGCTCGATGGGCTTAGCCTGCGTGCAGACTATACCCATTCCCCGGAGGGAATAGTCTGCGCAACGGAGCCCAAAAACTTGTTATGCTGACTTAGCATTTCGCAATTCGCTCCCAGCCTACTTCCGATTTTCTTTGACGCTTTCAAAGATGGCCGCCTAATACACATGGCTGAACTTTGTGTTGTGTGTTTTGAGAATATCAAGAAACCTTGTGACAAAAATCTGGAAGCTAGTTCAAGTGTCATTTTTAATCCTGAAGGGGCATTGGAGGACTTGGAATTCTTCACTCGAAATTATATAGCGAAGTACATATGCAGAAAATGTGACGAACTTTTGAAGAGACGAACGAACGCAAAAAACAAGCTTGAAGAATTGAACACTAAACTTAGGGAAATTTATACAGCAGCGAGTCCAACGCACGGGTTTTTATCTCCAATAAAGGTACCAAGCTGTACACAAACGAGTGAACTTGTTTGCGGTTTACCAATTCGACCAAGACCAAACGAACAAACTTTAAGCAATTCTCCAGTTAGTTCATCGTACAGTCCAAATGTTGGCCTTTTTAGCACAAGTACACCGAAGCGCTCTGATAAGAGGCTAAACATAGAACTAAACATAGGTGTCAATTGGGACGAAAGTCCTGTTCCTTCCTCCTGCCATAGTCTCATTTTATTTTCTATTGTTTATTAATTTTTGCTTTGTACTAGTGTATTGTAAATTCTATATTTTTGTAATTTTGGCGAACCCATTAAACTAAACTTAAACTAAACTAAAGATGCAACAGAAGGTGAAACACGTCCTAACAGGCGTTAGCCTAAAAGGCTTAAATTGTTTTTCAAACAAAACGACACAAACGACGCGTTGTTGCAGTTTTCAATGCCAGTAAGGAGGTTCAGGAAAAAGGCAAAACCTCAGTTAGAATCAGGGTTGAGTGGCCCAGCAATATCAAGGAAAAGGAACTTGGCGATGAGCTTCTTCAATTGGGGAAGATGCTGTGTCGTGGGACATAAAAACAAATTCCAACTGCTGTGTGGAAGGAAAATACTTTAAGGAAACACCTTGTGGATTTGATGGTCAAAGAAGTGCAGAAGGAATGTGACCAAATGTGTTCACTGAAGAACATAAGCTGCCTTAGACAGACCAAAAAAGAGGAGCTTGAAAACACCACATTCGAAAGGATTGACGAGGAGTTACAAGAAACGGCCCCATTGTTTAGAGCTGTGTTAAAAGCTGCTTCGTTTCGTAGAAGTAAGATTACCAACAGTGACTTATTCTGGCTTCCAGCAACTTGTATGGCAGCTGCAATCTGTTTGGAGAACCGTTCCCCTTGCATGACAACTATGCAGTTACTCATAACAATTATACTTCAGCACTCTGGCATGATGGTGAGTACATAATATTTAGTTTAATGTATTTAACCTTGGTTATGAAGGGGTATATATTGAAAGGGAATACTGCTTTTTCCTTTTACTATTTTCGTTTTCATTTCATAAATTATGTTGAGACCCTTTTTAAAAGTGTGTAAAATTCCCTGATATACATGTAATATACTGCAGTGTGGAAATCCATTACATACTGATTAAATATAATTTGTCCTTTAAGGGTACCTTACTAAGATTGAGACCATTACGTTTGACTGTTTCTCACACATACATGTACAAAAAGTTGGATGAATTTGGAAAGGATCACGACAGCTATGTTACTGATAAAGTTCGCAATGAAAGTCGTAGGCTGGAACTAGAGAGACAAGTAAATAGGTTAGCATCATTATGTAAATAACTGTTCCCTAATTATTTACATGTTGATGTTTATGTTGATTTAAGTGTTAACCCTAGCCTGTGCAGACCATACCCAATCTTCAGATGTTAACCTGTTCCTGATACATTTACCCTTGCTAAGGCACTGGTCAGAAATTACCAGGGGGAGGGTCATAACATGTTTAGCCCCTCAAAAGGGAGAGAATTATAGAAAATTGAACTATCAAAAGGAAGCGTACCATAAATTTAAGCTCACAATCTATGATAGTTTCACTTTGCTCAAAAACAGACCAAAGTGAATTTTGTAAAATAGTGTAATAAAATAATGATTAATAGTATAATAGTAACATATGAATTTATTCATAAAATACATAAAACAACACACGTTTTATATAATATCCCAGAGTCAAATTACATTTTACATACATTTTAAAAATTATTGAGCAAAAGACAGATATGCTTCAGTATGAAGGTTTATTTTGGTAGAAGCTATTTTGTACAGGGGGAGGGGTCATGATATTTTTGGCTATTGCCAAAGGGAGGGTCATGCTATTTCATGCTCATCGTCGTGGGAGGTCACATTTTTTAATCTTTTACTTCAAACATCCACCCCCTGGTAATTTATGAACAGTCCCTAATGCCAGATCATTGTACTCATCAATGGGAGGATATACAAGCAGGATGGGTTAGACTTACTAAAAAAGTCCAGTTACTGGTACACAAAGGCTATAACTCAATTAGACAAATTTTAAATCTAAAATTTATCAATGCCAGATGTTTATGTGAACCTGACTGTTAATACCACCATGCCAACAATATATAGTATGTTTGGCATGGTGACATTAAGTAGATTTACTCATGACATTACCTCTACCTGATCAATGATATTGTTCATAATGAGCAAGGGTGCACATTGTGTTTTGATATTAATGACATAATGCGGCTTTTTCACAGGAATCAATCTGCTGAATCCACCAGTGAACACGCTGTTACAACCAGTGAGGAAACCCTTCATGAAGACAAAATGATGGTAATCCATTAGAAGCTGATAATGGGAGAAAATTGTTTATGATAATTTTTATATCAGGACTCAAGTGCATTCTATGACAGAAGATCATCAAAATGCTGATGAACATTGGGTAACAGTTATAGCAACTGAAAATAGGATATCAGGAAATCACCTTTCATGTGAAAAACCAAAAGAATCTGGGATTCTCAGCATTGAAAATGGCATTTGCATCCCAACCAGAAGGAGCACAAACAACAAGTCACTGACTATAGACGTCTTGTAAACAGAGTTGCAACATCTACCATTCCATGCCTCAAGTTTCTTGAGGATTGTATTGAAAAGCACATTCCCCATCAGTATTCATCTACTACAGTTAGACCAACAAACACTGTATGTATACTACCACATGTTAAACCAGTAGTCCTCAACAGTTGAGTTACATAATATTGTATTGAGTCATAGCATGTTTAAATTTAATTGGAAAAGGTTGAAAAGCAATATGTTAAATAATTATACAGCTAACTGTACTTTTAAATTTGTTTTATTTGCTTTTAGAACTTCTTGGGAATGATTTTTGAAAATGAAAATGAAGCATCTGGAATGCAGAAAGTATTAGAGGAATTGCATAAAAAGTATGTGCCATATTCTGGTGAAGGTGAAGAACGAGAGTACGCACAACAAGAAATCCATGCAGATCAGCTTTCTGTTGAAAGAGGAGTTAACGTATTGTTACATGTTGCCAATGGATTTACACCAGAGGAGCGTTTGGATGGCATGCACTTTGAAGTTGCTGATTTCCATGGAGGAATGAAATTCTTGCAGGTAACAGACTTATATCACTTTATGTTTATAATGATTAAAATGTTTTCCTTACATTTGCTTATTTCCTTTTAGTATGGGTTTGATAAATTCTACAACACCAAGTCAGCATTTGATAAATGTCTACAGTGACCGCCTGCTGATAAATAGAAGAAATGTGACTGCAGATGTGAGCAAGAAAGTTGATGGATGCAAACGGTTTTTTATTTTGGAGCTAGAAGCACGTATTGTTGCTTCTGTTCTGCAGATACTGGAAGTTAGTAGTTTTGATGAACTGCCAAGTGAGACTCATCTTCCAGCTGATCTGAAAAGCTAAGGCCAGTATGAGAAACAAATGTTTTTGTCAGCCTTATCTGAGAAGGTAGTTAACAATTTTATCCTCAGAAGTGAAAATTTGGATCTACTCCGAGTATGATGAATTGCTGCAAGTCAATAATCCAATTTCCACTGATGGGAAAAACAAGTGCAGACAGCCTACATGCAATAAGACTTTTGTTTTTAATGGGAAAAAACGGATTGAACATGAGAAAACCCATGGATTGCATCAAAACAAGATTGTTCAGGACTATCGTCAGAAAGTGAAGCAAGATGATATGTTCAATTATCAATGTTCTTTTATGGATTATGGATTAATTGTTTATAATTTCTTTGATGCTATCAAAGAAGGAGATGGAGCTCGTGTCATACGGTGTTGGAAATTTATGTTGCCACATTTGAAACATGATGGGTCCAGAAATAGGAAGTATGCTTTGGAAGCATTATTCATCATGTGCCAAATTTATGGCACTCTGTCACCTAGAGATTCACACCGATTTATATGGAATCGTTTTCACAAAGAGAAGTTTGGTATTGGAGGACATGTACCCCTTGATATGGCACTTGAACATTTCAATAATGTTATCAAAACGTGTCATTAGACACATGGGCCCAAATGCAACAAATAGAAAAGCCATCGACCGGTATTGTAAAGCTTTAACTTACAATAAAAGAATCCTTGACAAGTACGATAGCACTTGCAGAGTTATCGAAGATCTGAAAAGCATACACTATTGAAAACTGAAGACGACTTGAAGAAAATAGTAAATGAACTGTTAAGACAACAAGCTTTGCAGCTCACAGAAGGAAGGTCATATACCACTTTCAAGGGTATTGATCAAAACCTGTTAATTGATTTTGATTTACATGCATTTTATACTTGGATTGAGAAACATAAGAATAACATTTATAAATCAAAATTTTCTAGGTAATATACAGTACTAGTAACTGAAAACATTAATTTAATGTGTTAAATTTTCACAGTATTAGTTCTAAAATTTAATTGTTAATGAAAATTGGGATTTCTGGAATATTTAGCATTGCAAATCCAAAATTACTTAAAGGTGCCGTCCAGTCCGTTCTGCGCATGTCCACGTTTCTGTTTACATCGTTTGTTTACATTGCATCATATAAACATTGAACATGAAGTATTGCGGATTTTTTTTCACACGCTTGAGCTTTTACGCCTAAAAAGCGTGTTATAAGTAGCTGTTTGGTTACTAAATGTTGTTAATATATCAAACTAACACTCTAATAGAGCTAGACCAAATCTATTCCGTTAAAGTTTGTTTACATGTGGGGTCCCCAACGTTTGAAATATCACACATGCGCAGAACGGACTGGACTGCACCTTTAATACTGCTTGTACATAATAATACAATGGTTGTAATAGTAAACATAATATTTGGTCAGTTCTGCATAGTTTTGACATTTCATGTTTGCTCTTTTTAGTAATGAAATACTGACATTTCGGAGCCCTTCATCAGAGTCTTACTCTGATGAATGCAGATACTTCATGTATGCCTAAAGCTGTTTACTTCATGTAAGCCTGTCCCCATATAACTTTTAGTCATAACCAAAAACTGTGTCGGACACAAAAATCAGCATATATGAAGTAGTCCCCCTGATGAAGGGCTCTTGGCAGTTCACCAATACTGGTATATCCAAAACACTGTCTATGCAGCACTCTACTTTTTAGTAATATAAATAGGTGCATAATTAATACTCACACAATTCTTTATTAATCTCTATTAATCAGTGTCCATGTCTTCCTCTTCAAAGCTGCACAACAAAGTGCTTTTGATTTCAGAATCAATGACATGGATGTTACTATCCACACAGTGTTCTCCAGATTGGTCAACAATATCAACAGCATGTTCAATTTCTGACATTTGTGATCCGTCAATTTGTAAAGCAGAATCATCACGAATTTCTTGCCAAGTGGAATTCAATTCTTCATCTTCTTCATCAGATTCCTCATTGAGTATCAGACGGTCCACTGTAATACTCACATCTTTGAACACTTTTGACAGTAAAAGGAAAATGTTATTTGCATGAAATGTTCTCCAGATCTCAACATTAGTTGTGATGTCATCTACAGTAAACAATCTATGACAATTGTTCACGACCTGATCAATGTGAAATTGGTTAAATTCAAGCCAAATATTTGGACAAGAGACTAGGCTTACAGTTGAACAAGAGCTTTTAAAACTCTCTTGGTAATCTTTTAAATGACTCTCCAACTGTTGTCTTTCATCAGCAGTAACCATCCTCTCTTGGTTGTCATGCTGTTGATCCTTATTTTCCACCTCTCTTCCAAATGGCTCACACAGGTATTTGCATTGCCTTTTATCACAAGGACATTTCTTTGAACACAGGTCACAGCAAAAACAGGAAGTTCTTTTGTTGGCAGGAGAGAAAAAGTAACGTTTAATGACATTTTTTCGACATTGCTCATCATTGATGAATCTTTTCATGTCATCTGAACACCGACTTGCTAAAAAGCCATTGTAGAGCAAGAAACAAGTGCTAGACTTATTATCTCGACCTACTCGTCCGGTTTCTTGTACATATTCCTCTAAATTATCTGGTGGTCCAAAATGTATTACTCTATGGACACCATTACAATCAATTCCCATGCCGCAAGCAACAGTACAAATAAGAATTCTCAAATGACTTTTAAATTTAAACAATTTCAGACAGAATATATTCTTTTACCGATGAAGGTGTTCCAGCATGATACATTTCAATGAGCCGTGTACTTGGAGAGTCCTCACATTTAAAAAAAAATCGCTCTCGCAGTTTCAGCTTGAAACATCCTCCAGATAATAGCTGCTTGGTTCCTACTCTGACAAAAAATAAGGGTACGTTCCACAAATTCTTCATTGTTAATGTCATGAATGATCCTGCCAAAAATTTCCTCCAGTTTATCATCCTTATTAATGTAATGAATAGAATATGAAATATTTTCTTTCAATCGGCTTTTCTCAATAACAAATGTATTAAGTATATGCAGATTGAAAGTTTCAAAAATGTGTAGCTTGGTAATCTTGCTTGCAGTTGCTGTGAAAATGGAAAATTTAACAGAGCTGTCAAGTAAGGCCTGTAACTGTCCGAGTTCTTTGTAGTACTTCCTGAATGGAGACTTGTTAGACTGAGAAGAGTAACCTCTAGATGCAAATAACAGATATTTAAGTTTTATTTTAGAAAAGCAGTTCGTAATATTTGTGGAAGATTCTTTTATAATGCACAAATACACAAAAACGTTATCAGTTATTTCTTCTACTCAGTTATAAATAGAACAATGAACTTTTAAACAACTACGATTAATTGCAAATAAGTGGTCTATACGGAAAGGAATTTGCCCGAGGTTTCAATATAAACACCAATATTTACAACGAAGCACGTATTTACATAAATTAATTATGTATATATACCTATTCTATAAACTTACCAAGTACTTAAACAATGTGCTTCATCGACAGCAACTCCAACACAATGTATTCGAAATGTTTCTGATGACAAGAGTTTTCTCCATCTTTCAATTGTGATCATTGCTTCTGGTGAAGCAAATACAACGCTCTTGTATCCCTCTTCGATTTCTTTCAACACGGCTTCGTCCTGTTCTTTGTAAATAGCGGCTGCGTTGATGCCAATTTCGTTCAAGAACTTAACTTGATCAAACATTAGCGACTGCAATGGACTAATCACTAATAAAATGCTTGTTCCTGAAGCTTGTTGTAGCAGAACATCAGCAATGAGCGGAATAGCTTGAAAGACAAGTTATTTCCCATATCCTGTTGGTGCGCTGAAATACACATTCTTGCCTTTAAAGAAGTTGCGCAAAGCCTGGACTTGCTCTGAGTATATAATATTATCAACATGGAAGTAATAGCAAACTTGTTTTAATGCTTCTTGAAAGTTATCTTCACTAAAAGATTCGCTCAAACCTCAGAGACCCTCGAACGCAAACGCCATTGTTGACTTCAGCAACGCTGTTTATCCCTTTCATTTCCGGTGCAGCTATGAACCAATAGATGAACGTTCCAAAAAAACTTGTAATGCTGAGTCAGCATAACAAGTTTTTGGGCTCCGTTGCGCAGACTATCCCTCCGGGGAATGGGTATAGTCTGCACGCAGGCTAGATGGGCTTCGCTACTCGGCGAATACGATTTCGAATTGCGGCACCGCCCTGGTCACAAGAACCCAGTACCAGACGCTCTTTCTCGCTATCCTCATGACCTGCCTCGTTGCCACGATGACACAGCCGATGTAACCATCATTCCACCAGCAGATGTCTCAGCTTATTTAACCACAGCTATTGGACTTGGCCTGTATTGCAATTCTACCTGGCGAAATATGTCATTTGACTCTCCGCTCCATGAGTGTATCTTGTTAGCGGTAACCACTCCCTTGGAAACCGAAGAAACTCCTTCCAACGATTTCACCACAGACGCTGACATTCTTTCCTCAATCGGAATCGCCGCACACGAGTTCTCTCAACACCAGCGCAACGATCCTCTTCTTGGTCAGCTCTACGATTATCTCAGTCAGACGCAACAACCCACTGCGCCAGGATTGCTACAGACGGCAGACAACAAAAAGATTTCGCTCTTAGCAAAACGCTGCGTCGTTGACCACGGACTGGTCAAGTACGCAGATAAATACCACGATCAACCAAACCATTTAAGAATTTTCGTTCCCGATAACAAGGAGGTGAAACACCAGTTACTACGAGCCTATCACGACTCTCCCATGGCCATGCATCGTGGACGTGACAAAACTTACCACGCCCTCTCTCGTGACTTCTATTGGAGAGGAATGGCCAAAGCCGTTCGACGCTGGATACTTCGCTGCCCCGAATGTCTACAGTACAAGTCGCTCGATCAGAAACACGGTACGATGCACGCATTTAATCATGAAGCACCGATGTACACGCTTGGAATCGATTTTGTTGCTCCATTCCTAAATCCTCACAAGGAAATCGCTACATCCTCACTGATGTTTGTCCGTTCTCTCATTTCTTGGTTGCTATACCGACTTGTGATAAAAGTGCACAAACGGCGGCAAGAATACTTTTCGACCACGTATTCTTAAAGTTTGGCTTCCCTCGAACACTTTTAAGTGACAGGGGAGGTGAATTCCTGAACGCAATAATTGAAGACGTTGCTAAACATTTATCAATTGAACGTGTTTTTACCTCAAGCTATCGCCCAAGAGAAAATGGTTCCACTGAAAGAGTCCATAAATTTCTTAACTCCGCATTGGCCATCTACGCCTCTAAATACCAAACTAATTGGGAATATTTTCTCCAACCCGCAGCGTACTCACATAACACATCTGTCATAGATGGCACCAAGAACTTGTCGCCATTCTTTCTGATGTTTGGTCGACAATCTAAATCTCCAGAAAGCATTGTCTTGTGGAACCACAAGCTGAACCTACATCACGCAATGAATACGCAGAACACCTGGTTCAACGACTAAGTGAGGCACACAAGCTTTTCACCAGCATCACTACGACTTGGCAAGTCGACAACGTAACTTCCAGATTGGTCAAAAAGTACTTGATCGCAAACCGCCATCGTCAAACGTAGAACGAGGACTGTCAACCAAATTAGTCCGTCGCTACACCGGACCATTCAAGATAATCGAACATTTACCGAACAGTGACTTGTATCGTCTTAAACATACGATAACTGACAAGATATCCGCTCCGACCAACGTTGAAAAGATCCTTCTTATACCAGAACCAGAATCTGGAGACCTTCGAGAAAGCATAACCTCCAGCCACGAGACACATACTGCAGCACAAGCCAAGTACAAGCTAGAAGAATTCGTAATGTACACGCCCTGGCGCCGGTGACTTACAAGACGAAGGTGTTGCGTACCGCGTTGCGGAATATATTGACCAAGTCAGGAAAGGCACCTGTCAGCGAGGTATGCAAGCATCTGTATCAAGTATTTCCACCATCCCGACAGATATTGGCAAGGATTGGCAAAATGAGAGGTTTAACTACCCACTGTCCTTACCTGGAATTACAAGGACAACCCAACGGTGGAACTTACTACGTTATTTTAGATCAAGCCTCATTCCGTCAGTCCCATGCAGAACGAGGATATTTAGTTGGAAAAATTGTCGACGTCAACGATGTGCAAGACTCTGTTACCGTACATTCCCATGCTCCGACTAGAAAACGATCAGGAATTGCAAGAGCGTGTGATTGGTTTTCTGTCTATAACCACACCAGAAGCAGCAAGTCCATTACAACCGATCCAGCCAAGCGCCCAGTCGATTATGAACCCGAGTATCAAAACGATTAGCATAAGAACGCATTCTGGCATCGAAGTCAACGTTAAGCGAACTATTATGTGTAAGAAACATTGACGAAGTTCGTCACTCTTCGAGAAAAGGATGGAATGTAACCGGACACGTGACTTCCGCTTTGTTCACATTGTTTATTCTGTATTCTATGTTTTGTGATAATAAATCTGTTTTTACTGTTTTTACTGTGAGTTTGATCACTCGGATTATCGAAAATCCGTTTACATTTGCTGGGAGGGGGGGGGGGGGGGGGGGGGGGGGGGGGGGGGGGGGGGGGGGGGGGGGGGGGGGGGGGGGGGGGGTTGGTAGTAAATGTGTTCAGATAACTTAAATTAGCTGGCTTTGCTGTGGTAGTAAATATGTTTAAATAACCAAAATTGCTTGACTTTCCTGGGGTAGTAAATGTGTTTCAAATAACTGAAATTGTATGATTTTGCTGGGATAGTAAATATGTTCAAATAACTGAAATTGCTTGACTTTGCTAGGGTGTATATGTGTTAAAATAACTGAAATTGATTGACTTTGCTGGGCTAGAAAATGTGTTTCACATTTGCTAGTCATTGCTAAGTAATATTGCCAGCAAATGGATAAAATGTGTTTTTGAATCGAGATGATATCAGCCACAGAACCTAGGTCTAAAAGGAATATCAGGCTCTGGGGACAAGATTGTGCAGATGTAGGTTTGCACATGGACTGGACAGAAGTAAAGACAAACAACCGATTAGTGTGCGGCCTTCCCCAAACGAAGGGCGACATCACTTGAAAAGTATTATATTTATATTTTATAACATGTAATAACCAAAATATTACTGTAAACCCTGACATTATAAACTACTGACGAAACATGGACGATCGTCAAGCTCGTATCCTTAGAAAAATTATTCTGAGTCCCAAGCTCTCCCACATTACCTACATCAGTGTATATATTAACACATTATTGACACAGTGGTAGCAATCATAGCATACAATACTACCGTAGTGAATTAACATATACAGTATCATAGTTAGGGGTTAGTTTGCTTATAAAATACATCCCCAAGACAAAATACAACCATCAAAACGAGGCTCCGTTAAACAAATAGGCTCCATTTACATGAGACCAGCTACACAAATTCAAACTGAGGTCAAATTCCAACCATGAAAGAACATAAATTTACTAGGTTCACGATGTGGGATGCAACAACTGATATTCTTCAGGAGAAAGGTGGGCTGATAGAGGACCCATACTCATTTCCATGGCTTTTTTCTTCCTATCCAGACAACGTCATGACGTTGTTCAATGCCTCGCTCCTCCATGTCAGAGGCTTGCGGCTTAATACTGTAACTCCTTTCCCGAGGACTGATGCTCATTATCAGAGGCAGAGTCATCTTTGTTATGCGAGCTCGTCAGTGTAGCTCGGTACAAACTAGATATGGGCATGACAACTGCTTGTGGGACAATAGCAGTCATGCGCACATCCAAATATATATATATATATATATATATATATATATATATATATATATATATATATATATAGCAAAGTGAAAAGGTGGTAAACTGCCAATTATTTAGTGACGAGATACTGACGTTTCGAGCGGAGCCCTTCATCAGAGTAAGACGAGATGAAATAAAATAAATAGGGCTTATATAATGCCAAAAGGGTGTCACAGGTAGAAAGTAGCCAATCAAATGCACGGGAAATAAACTAACTAATAATTAATGAGATGGGAAAAGTTAAATCATTTGCTATTTTTAAAGTCGATCAATAAGCAGACTGAGGGGGTGGGAAAAATGACAGGTCCAATATTCAAGGGGATTAGGCGATAATAATAGAACAAAGACTTGAAAAGCAATGAAAGTGCATAAGCTAATAATAAAAAGTTCCAAGCAAACTAAAATAATAAAAAACTTTTAGGAAGTTAAATAAAAGAAAAACGTTCGTTAAGACCAAGAGGATGTGTGGTGCCAAATTTAAAATTCGACCACACAATCCGTCATGCTTTTTCATGCACGTCCACCAACATAATTTATTGCATTTCTTGCGATAAATGCCCTAAAATCTACATCGGTGAAACTGGGCGACGCCTTTCAGACAGGTTTGCTGAACATCTTCGTTCCGTGAGGATCAATGATGGTGACAAACCTGTAGCCCGCCATTTCAACAGCTCCAACCATTTGGTTTCAGACATGAAAGTCTGTGCCATCCTTCCCATTTCCGGTGGCAACGATAACCGCAAGCGGCAAGAAAAGCGTCTCATTTTTAAACTTGGCACCACACATCCTCTTGGTCTTAACGAACGTTTTTCTTTTATTTAACTTCCTAAAAGTTTTTTATTATTTTAGTTTGCTTGGAACTTTTTATTATTAGCTTATGCACTTTCATTGCTTTTCAAGTCTTTGTTCTATTATTATCGCCTAATCCCCTTGAATATTGGACCTGTCATTTTTCCCACCCCCTCAGTCTGCTTATTGATCGACTTTAAAAATAGCAAATGATTTAACTTTTCCCATCTCATTAATTATTAGTTAGTTTATTTCCCGTGCATTTGATTGGCTACTTTCTACCTGTGACACCCTTTTGGCATTATATAAGCCCTATTTATTTTATTTCATCTCGTCTTACTCTGATGAAGGGCTCCGCTCGAAACGTCAGTATCTCGTCACTAAATTCTTGGCAGTTTACCACCTTTTCAATTTGCTATATATTCAAAACACTGTCTACGCAGCACTCTACTTTTTATATATATATATATATATATATATATATATATATATATATATATATATATATATATATATATATATATATATATATAAGTCACTAAGTTGCATTTTTCGCAACTGGTCCCGGTTTGGTCATAAATTGAAAATATTCCAGCACTCGAAATTTTCCTTCACCATAAATCCTTTCAACATGTAGTTTGATCGAGTGAAATGCCAAATATTACCTATAATATACCCAGAATCTTATCCCGGCATTACCACCATATATACAGAACTCGTGACTAGGCTCTCGGCAACGGCTTCCGTAGCTCAGTGGTCAGAGCGCTGCACTAGCAATCGCAGGGTCGCGGATTCAATTCCTACCGGAAGGCCGATAAGTTGCATTTTTCGCAACTGGTCCCGGTTTGGTCTTAAAATGTATGTATTCCAACACTCGAAATTTTCCTTCACCATAAATCCTTTCAACATGTAGTTTGATCGAGTGAAATGCCAAATATTACCTATATATATATATGTATATATATATATATATATATATATATATATATATATATATATATATATATATATATATATATATATATATAAATATATATATTTATATATATATATACTGTATATAAGCATATACCTGAGTAGTGATACTCCCACTTGAGACCACAAAGGGATGCCGCCTCATTAAATATTCAACTTATTACTTATGCATACGTCATCGTACTCGGACTCCTTTGGAACCTCTAACCCTAATCTCATTAGTGATGCATTCGTAATCGTTATCAGACTCCTTTGGGACCATCTAACCCTAGCTTATTTACGCAAACGTTATCGTTCTCAGGCTCCTTTCGGACCTCCTAACCCTAATCTCATTATTTATTCAGATTACGTCATTAAACCTTCACGATCCCTAACCCTAGCTCGTGTACCAGTAGGACCCCAAACCCTAATTAGTATTCATTTTTAATAACGCCTTATTATTATGCTTACGTCACTCAGCTTCAGTCTCCCCTAGTCTCACACCGCCCTTATGATTCCCCGACTCGTTCCGAACTTGATTTCCGAAGGGCAATTACGTCATTATCAAAAGGTAGCTTTTATTTATTTTAATAATATAAGAAAGGCCTTTGTAATTATATAGTTCGCCTCCCTACGGCAATGTGAATGTGGGACAGCAGGCAGCCCGAGAGCAGCGCATTCGCCATGGATATGATATGGGATAAACTAAAGAGAGTAATGAAGAAGCATCTCAAATCTTCAAAATAACTGGTGTCACGATCAACAGAGATTTATACGATGGCCCAAAATTGCTTATCTAGATGCAATCGAAAAAAAGTTTAACACGGTCAGCGTGACTAGGCACTCGGCAACGACTTCCGTAGCTCAGTGGTCAGAGCACTGCACTAGCTTCGCAGGGTCGCGGGTTCAATTCTAGCCGGAAGGCCTCTAACTTGCATTTTTCGCAACTGGTCCCGGTTTGGTCTTAATATATATATATATATATATATATATATATATATTTTCGCTTACCTCAAAACTGGTCTGCTACAACTTGTTTCATCTGTAAAAGAATCTTCAGGCAGTCTATATATATATATATTATATATATATATATTATATATATATATATATATATATATATATATATATATATATATATATATATATATATATATATATATATATATATATATATATATATATATATATATATATATATATTATATATATATATAGATATAGATATAGATATAGATATAGATATATATATATATATATATATATATATATATATATATATATATAAATATATATATATATATATATATAGATTATATATATATATATATATATATATATATATATATATATATATATATATATATATATATATATATATATATTATATATATAGATTATATAGATATATAGATATATAGATATATACATATATATAGATATAGATATATACATATATATATATATATATATATATATATATATATATATATATATATATATATATATATATATATATATATATATATATATATATATATATATATATATATATATATATATATTATATATATATATATATATATATATATATATATATATATATATATATATATATATATATATATATATATATATATATATATATATATATAACTACAGACGTTACCGTTTCGGCCTTTTGGGCCTCATCAGTGTAGTGCTGATGAGCAGGATGAAGGTAACTGCTATTTACAGTCACCCTTGATGCCACACAAATGTGGGAGCCAGAGTGCTCAAACTGCAAGCAGTGAGCGTCCGCACAATGCATAAGCGACAATGGTTTTCATCCTGTTAGAGTGCTCAATATGACCTAAAGGTCATAGAGCGATATCTAACTACAGACGGTACCGTTTCGGCCTTTTGGGCCTCATCAGTGTAGTGCTGATGAGCAGGATGAAGGTAACTGCTATTTACAGTCACCCTTGATGCCACATAAATGTGGGACATCAAAAACCATGCCAGAGTGCTCAAACTGCAAGCAGTGAGCGTGCGCGCAATGCATAAGCGACAATGGTTTTCATCCTGTTAGAGTGCTCAATATGACCTAAAGGTCATAGAGCGATATCTAACTACAGACGGTACCGTTTCGGCCTTTATCAGTGTATAGTGCTGATGAGCAGGATGAAGGTAACTGCTATTTGCAGTCACCCTTGATGCCACACAAATGTGGGACATCAAAAACCATGCCAGAGTGCTCAAACTGCAAGCAGTGAGCGTGCGCACAATGCATAAGCGACAATGGTTTTCATCCTGTTAGAGTGCTCATAGAGCGATATCTAACTACAGACGGTACCGTTTCGGCCTTTTGGGCCTCATCAGTGTAGTGCTGATGAGCAGGATGAAGGTAACTGCTATTTACAGTCACCCTTGATGCCACACAAATGTGGGACATCAAAAACCATGCCAGAGTGCTCAAACTGCAAGCAGTGAGCGTGCGCACAATGCATAAGCGACAATGGTTTTCATCCTGTTAGAGTGCTTGTACTATATAATATATATATATATATATATATATATATATATATATATATATAAATATATATATATATATAGTACAATATATACAATATATACATATATACATATATATATATATATATATATATATATATATATATATATATATATATATATATATATATATATATATATATATATATATATATATATATATATATATATATATATTGTCGTTGAAAAAACTGGTTAGATATTCGATAGATCTATAACCTTCGTAAAGCGGGTTCATTTGCGTGGGGGCAAGCATATTTTAAAAATCACGCAGTCGAACGAATCATAACGGCTTTTACGAATGTACCGGACTTTACGGCTTTACGAAGTTCATCAGGCCTCTAGTGTATAAAGAAAGCGATTCCTTAGATGATCAAACCATTCGAGAAGCCGTACGATGAACGAAATCAAACGTATTGATTTGCCTAAGCGAAATCAAACTTTACTATGCATTTATAGACGTTGGTATATATTATAATAGCTATTAGATTATTCAAGAAAGAGATTGACTTGTCAAACGAAGCGAAGGCTGAATGCACACGTACAATAGCGCGTGGGTCGTTAAGAGTCATTAGTGGTGCAACTCACAAATATTTGCATGTCTTGGGAATATTTAATTGCTTTGAGGGTACACACTAGGATTTTATGGGTAAACATTAGTCAATATGGGATAATGAGGGATATTTATTACCCCTGACTTCGTATACTTAATTAGTGTTAAGAAATTCCACCTTCATAACCCTAATAATTTTAGCCGTATTATGGCTTATCTCGCTTTAGTGTGCACAATTCCTACGAGGAAGAAACCTTTCGGGAAACATTACGAAGAACTGTTCAAGATCTCAAACATATTGACTTGGAATATTTGCATGTCGTGGGAATATTTAATTGTTTGAGGGTATACACTAGGCTTTAATGGGTAAACATTAGTCAATATGGGATAATGAGGGATATTTATCATCCCTAACTTCGTATACTTAATTAGTGTTAAGAACGCCTCACATCCCTCGTAGACTCCTAACTCTAACCTCTTCAAACGCATTCATTTGCCTGTCAGCGAAATAAAACTTTATCAAAATTGCTTTTCTAGATACAATCGAAATAGAACTTTAACGCGGTTACTTAGGTTTATTTGGCTGAATCAGACCATTCGAGAAGCCAAAGCTATACTTAGGCGGCTCTCTCTGTGTTGCGAACGAAAGAAATTAGCGTTAAGAACGCCTCACATCCCTTGTAGACTCCTAACCTATTCCACCTTCATAACCCTAAATTTAATTATATTTGGAATATCACCGATTTCAATTCCGACTCCTTGACTCTCATCGGGAGTTGTGCAATTGTCTAAGCGTTCGACTGAACCTATGGATTCAGCGTTCGATTGAACCTCTGTTTTCACCGCATCTACAAAGATATGAACCCTAATAATTTTAGCCGTATTATGGCTTATCTCGCTTTAGGTTGCACAATTCCTATGAGGAAGAAACACTTCAGGAAACAGTGCGAAGAACTGTTCAAGATCTCAAACATATTGACTTGGAAAAAATATAAATTTAAACCGCATTACGTTTACAGGGTTGCTATGCTAAGCACGAATTCGAAATCGTACTGATTTTTAGAGCTAAACATAGAAACGAGGCAGGGTGAAACGGAGCGAGAAATCTAATTAAAATTCAAACTACGACAAACCCAATCGCATAAATTATCGATCATGCATGGCGTTTTTGTTATAGCTTTAAGGCGAGTTTAAATGAATTCCCTTCGTTTATCTACACTCTTGTTTTGTAATATGTTAGGAATAAAGACATAAAAAAACACTTTACAGAAGGTAGAAACGGTTTATTTTTTCTAGCTATAAGAAATTACATATGCGGATATTAACAGCTAATTACACAATCGTTTTAGACAAATTGTCCGGCTCTTACAGTGTCCTCTAGTTTGGAGCGTTTAACTTTAACACGCTGCCGTCCTCCGTTAACAACAAGTTGCGTTTCTTTCCTTTGTGCCCGACGGATTTTACATTGAGAACTTTGACACGAAGCGTTGTATTTACAAATTAGCATCGCAGCCACTTCTTAGAGATACCGATTGTTTTTCCACTGTCAAAGATGTGTTCGCTCTTTGACTTTGTATGGGATTTAGATTTCCCCCACTTTTGTTGTTTATTAGTAACAGTTTCTCCATGCCGTAATCTTGCAGCTTTTAAATAATTATTAAAGTTTGTTTCCATTTCCTCTTGCCGCTTTATAAGATTTTCCAAAGTTTTCTCCAGATTTAATTATTTACTGTCTGCGGAAGTCTGTTCACTCTGTCGAGGTACACACATTCCAATTTTACTCCATTTTAACCACTTAGAGCGTTCTTCGATAGCCATATGATGTATCTGATCCAGATGGTTTTCCAATCTAACAAGATTAGTGCTTCCACAACGAAAGACAGGGTAATTTCTATGTGTACGACCCATTTGTATCTCGAGCTGTTTACAACTCCAATGTCTCACACGATATGCCGTGCCCTTCTATGAGCATTGCTTTTTATTAGGCCCGTCTAGGCCCTATCTGGCCTTCTTTGGCCCGATAAGGCCTTTTGGCCCGTTCGTAGGAGGGAGTTTATACGGTCATCACGCTCCCTTCACACTATCGTACCCAGACATAGGAATCAATGTTAGGATTCAATTATTCAATCTTAGGATTCAATGATTCAACCCCTAATAATTCAATCTTATAAAAAGGACGCCAATCATTATTCAACATGGCGGAGGAGGCAGGTGGGTCTGAGCCGTCAGGTAAAGACCAAGTGATTTCTTTCTTTGGAAAGAAACTTGATGAGTTAAAGGTTATCGAATTGAAGGAACTTCTTGGACAAAGAGGTTTAAAGAAGTCTGGTAGGAAGAACGAGCTTCGTCAGAGACTACAAAATGCTATAGCGACTGACGTTAGTGCCGGTCAAGTCGAAGGTGGGAAGCGTGATTTTACCCGTAAGGCGATTGCTGATATCTGCCTTGATAAAGAGGGGGCTTCTTTTATACCTGATCTACTGGCTATGAGCAGATTAGCTTCCTTTAAATAGGAAGATCTACTCAAGCGACGGTGTGGCCTTTTGTGAATTTATCAACCAAACTTACGACGATGCGGTTCACTGGCAAATGAATATTTGCAAATTGCCTTCCGGCAAGGCAGGTAAAGCCTTTATTAAATTACAGACGGAGTGGCTGGCAAGATTCAATAATAAAGATGGTTTTATGGGCATCGCAATGAAAGTATTTATGACCCTACCCATGATTCTTCTTCAAAGAAATTCTCCTCATTCGAAAGCCAAAGAAAATGCTTCGGTTCTTCTTCATCGTATTGAACTATTTACGAATGGGGATTTTGATCGTCTGCTTAATGAATGTCGAGAAATACAACGAAATTTGAAGCCAAGGAAGTCTAAAGGAAACGTGTCTATAACCTTTGCCAAATTGATGCTTCAAGGTAAAACGCATGCGGCTCTACGCTTTCTCAGTGATGAGAATAACGGTGGGGTCCTTCCGCTGTCAGATGAAGTCCTAGATGCTTTACGCGAGAAACATCCATCTCCTGCTGTTATACAACCAGATAGTCTTCTATTTGGCCCAATTATAGATCTTCGAGTTATCAGATTTCAAGTTGATGAGCAAAAAATTCTAGCCTTTGCAAGAACTCTGAAGGGCTCTGCTGGTCCCTCGGGCATTGATGCAAATTCATTTATTCGTATCATTTGTTCAAATCAATTTAAAAGAGAAGGTAAAGATCTTCGGGAGCAAATCGCCTCCTTTGCCAACCGCCTAGCCACCGAAAGCCTGGATCCTTCCTGTTTGGAAACATATGTGGCCAACCGGCTAATTCCAATTGATAAAGCACCTGGTATTAGACCTATTGGAGTAGGTGAGATTCTTCGCCGTTTGGTTGGGAAAGTTCTAGCCAGTGATTTAAAGAATGATTTTAAAGAAGCATCTGGGCCAATCCAGGTTTGCGCTGGCCATATAGCTGGTGCCGAAGCAGCCATTCACGCCATGCAATCCATTTTTGAAGAAGATAATACGCAGGGTGTTCTACTTATCGATGCGTCAAATGCGTTTAACTGTTTGAACCGACGGGTAGCGCTTCATAACTTTTTGATCATGTGTCCTAGAGCGGCAATTGTATTAATTAATACCTACCGGATCCCATCAAGATTATTCCAAGCCGGTGGTGGAGAGCTGTTATCACAAGAAGGTACCACTCAGGGAGATCCTCTTGCCATGCCTTTCTACGCGGTGTCTATTTCGATTCTAATCTACTCTTTAAGGGTCGAGGTGAAATCTGTAAAACAGGTTTGGTATGCCGACGATGCGACTGCGGCTGGGAATCTTCATTCCTTGCTGATTTTCTTAAATCGCCTAATAACTGACGGCGCAAAGTTTGGCTACATCGTTAACCCAAGTAAATCATGGCTTATCCTGAAGGATTCGTCTGATCTATCGAGGGCAGCTGAGCTGCTCAAAGATCTTGACATCCGGATCACAACTGAAGGGCACAGTCTACTTGGAGCAGTTATTGGTTCTTCTTCCTTTAAAGAAGAATTTGTTGCTAACCATGTTTTAGTATGGTGCAATGAATTAGAAAAACTCAGTATGATCGCCAAATCGCAACCTCAAGCCGCATATTGTGCATTCGTTCATGGTTTTAGGCATAAATTTATGTACTATTTAAGAACTATCTCTGATATCTCCGACCTACTCCAGCCAGTTGAAGAAGTAATTGCCGAAAATTTTTTGCCTACCCTCTTTGATCAAGGAATCTCAGATTTGGACAGGGAAATCTTTGCTCTCCCAACGCGTCATGGTGGCCTTGGTATTCCCTGCCTTCAAAATGAGTCTGCTTTTGAACTTGAAAATTCGAAAACGCTCAGTACGCAACTTGTTGATTTAATTATTCAACAATCAAATTCCTTGGTTCCAGACGAACAAGTCTTGGAAAATACAAGATCATCCTTGAAGATTCTACGAACAACAAGATTAAAGAATACAGCCGATACCCTAGACCAACGTTTGTCCCAGGAACAACTTAGGACTATCTCACTCGCTCGAGACAAAGGTGCTTCCGGTTGGCTGAACGTGCCCCTTTGGAAGATGAAGGGTACGTTTTGAACAAAGAAGAATTCCGCGATGCTCTCGCCATGAGATATCATAAATGTATCTCAAATCTTCCAAGCTTCTGCCCATGTGGTAAGCAGTTCAATCTGACTCATGCGATGGATTGTAAAAAAGGGTGGCTTCATTCATGCCCGTCATGATAATGTTAGAAATTTGGAAGCCTCCCTTCTTTCTGAAGTTTGTAAAGATGTCGCTATCGAACCAAGATTGATTCCTGTCACCGGAGAAACTTTTGAATTAAGATCATCCAACATCGAAGATGATTCAAGGCTCGACGTTAAAGCCAGAGGCTTTTATAGGCAAGGTCAAGTCGCCTTTTTTGATGTTAGAATTGTACATCTCAATGCAGAATCAAACAAATCACAACCTACAGAGAAAGTACTCCTGAAACACGAACACGAAAAGAAGAGAGCGTACAACAGAAGAGTATTAGAAATCGAGCACGGAGTTTTCACGCCCCTGATTTTTGGATTCAATGGAGCAATGGGCAAGGAATGTACAAGATTCCACAAGTTACTTGCCTTGAAGATTGCAGAGAAGCAGGACAAGCCATACTCAATTGTCATGTCTCGGATACGCACAAAACTTTCTTTTTGTTTAATTAGATCTTCCCTTCTATGTTTAAGGGGATCACGTACTGTTTTTTAAACATTATTTTGTTTTTGAACAATTGTTTTAATAATCTTGTTTCTTGACATTTTTTATGAGCCCTTTTTATTAACAATATTTTTATCTTTGTATTATATTGTACTTCATTAATAAATTATTTAAAAAAAAATCTTATAAAAAAAACAATCGCACGAAAGAATGATATCGGTTTATGTTGACAGTCACTGTGTGAACATGTCTTACGTTTGTGAAGTCTGTGAAAAATCATTCGCTACATCAAGTAATCGATAGAAAAATATAAACTGAAGGTAAAGCGGTTTATCACGTTAAAAGCGTTGCTAGGTTGCCTATAGTAAGACAAATATTTGCATATTTCGCCTCAGAGCACGTGTAGAAATATTGGCGCGTAAGTCATTAAAGGAATAAAACAAAAGGACATCACAAAATAAGGTTTCCTGGCAGGTGAAGTATATTTATCTCTGAGATATTTAAATTGGTTTACTTGAACGGCTTTACTTCATAGAGAACGACCGAGTGAGGAGTTAGAACGAAGATATAAAGCAGATTAACTAAACTTAGCAGCTTGAATATATTTGTCAACCTGATCTTAGATAAAAGCGTGGGAGCAATTAAGGTAATTAAAGATTACATGTTTGATAACATAAGCGTTCAAATCGGCAGAAATAACTTGCAGAGTAATCATTTCGGGAGAATTATCACTTATCTAACCTTCGTTTATCGATTAAGCGATTCCTGTGTAGAAGAAACACTTCGGGAAGCAGTGTGAACAACTGTTAAGGATTTAAAAATATAAATATAAACTAAAACGGACCATCACCATAGTTTAATAGATGTATCACTCTCAGGTGAACGGAATACCCCAACAGGCGAGAAGCCCAATTGATATGGGGTTCCGAGGGCCTACGATTTAAGGTCGTTATCCAAAGCCAATTTTTTGCCTCTGACACGTAAAGACTGTCCCATCTGCACAAAGAAAAGTTTATTGAGATTAGCAAACCATTTGGCGGACTTTTACCAACTACCCTCGGAGGAAAGGCAATCTATAATTGTCAGGCGAGTGATGAAAATACACTTTAATTTCATTTTATTCCCTAATACACATTACGTGTTGTTACAGCAGTCACTAAAATTAATATAACGCGTGGTAAGAATGTTTAGTCCCTAATTCCATATAGCAAGTCCCTCGACTGTTCGAATAATAACGCTACAAAATCATCGGCTTCTCTGACAAACATTAATTCGCTTTTCCTTCTTTTTTTCTCTCGCTGCATATTGGCCGGCGTAGCTGGTTAACCAATATGATCTCTTGCCGTTGCGATAGGAACTGCGTTTCTCATTAGGATTCCAAGGCTGTATCGTTCCTCTTTAGCTTTTGTAACCGTTTTCTGTAGTGTTTTTCTTTCCTTAGTTTTAGGATTGTGTTTAAATCTTCGTCTTTTCGGATCTCCACAAGTTGATGATCTCGTATATAAAGTCGAAGGTTCATCGCTCGTCTCCATTCTTTATTTTCTCCGTCACAGAACCAAAATGTGCTATTCTTCGTTGTTGAGGTAGATGCGGGTTTTCCACGAAGACACTTCATTGCGGTGATGTTATGTTGAAGAGAATCAGTACTCGAATGGAACGACGCTTTGTTTACTCTACGGTTACAGAACTGTTAATCGACCCATATGCCCCCAAAACACCCCAAATGGCCCGGAGCGCCTTTTTCGTGGCCCTGTGGCCCGTTTGAGAAATATACCTACTATACCCGCTCACCATCCACCCCTCAAATCGCCATATATAGCCGAAATTGTGACCCGCTGCATGCGAAGTTAAAGTAAATTTAAAATTTAAAATTAAAAGTTACAGCAAAATTAAAAGTTAAAAGTTAAAGTTAAAGTAAAGTTAAAAGTTAAAGTTAGAAGTTAAAGTAAATTTAAAGTTAAAGTTAAAAGTTTAAACTGCTACGACTGCTATCTCTAGAGGACTGCTACCTCTGTCCTACTGGCACGAGTACCTGGACTAGTATACCTTTGTAAAGCATTATAGTTGGTTCATGTGACTCTTACATTTCTATTAATTCGTCCAGCCGTGTAACAAGACGTACAAACCGATCAAACGAATTTGTTTTAAATATCCCTAAAGTGAATAGCGTAATTTTTCAGAACAGTTTCTACTGTAGAACCCCTAGGCAGAACCAAAATGTGCCATTCTTCGTTGTTGAGGTAGAAGCGGGTTTTCCACGAAGACACTTCATTGCGGCGATGTTACGTTGAAGAGAATCAGTACCCGAATGGAACGACGCTGTATTTACTCTACGGTTACAGAACTGTTAATCGCGCCAATTTCCCCCAAAACACCCCAAATAGCCCTGAGGGCCTTTTTCGTGGCCCTGTGGCCCGTTTGAGAAATATACCTACTATCCCCGCTCACCATCCACCCCTCAAATCGCCATATATAGCCGAAATTGTGACCCGCTGCATGCGAAGTTAAAGTAAATTTAAAATTTAAAATTAAAAGTTACAGCAAAATTAAAAAGTTAAAAGTTAAAGTTAAAGTAAAGTTAAAAGTTAAAGTTAAAAGTTAAAGTAAATTTAAAGTTAAAGATAAAAGTTTAAACTGCTACGACTGCTACCTCTAGAGGACTGCTACCTCTGTCCTATTGGCACGAGTACCTGGACTTATTATACCTTTTTAAAGCATTATAGTTGGTTCATGTGACTCTTACATTTCTATTAATTCGTCCAGCCGTGTAACAGGACGTACAAACCGATCAAACGAATTTGTTTTAAATATCCGTGAATAGCGTAATTTTTCAGAACAGTTTCTACTGTAGAACCCCTAGGATATTCAACTCTCTACCATCACATCTGCGAGACGTTAACCTTTCTATTGGACAATTCAAATCTGAACTGCTAAAACACAACCGAACACGTGTAACTTTTAACTTTAACTTTAAATTTACTTTAACTATTAACTTTAACTTTTAACTTTTAATTTTGCTGTAACTTTTAATTTTAAATTTTAAATTTACTTTAACTTCGCATGCAGCGGGTCACAATTTCCGCTATATGGCGATTTGAGGGGTGGATGGTGAGCGGGTATAGTAGGTAATGTATATTTCTCAAACGGGCCACGAAAAAGGCCCTCCGGGCCATTTGGGGTGTTTTGGGGGCATATATTAACAGTTCTGTAACCGTAGAGTAAATACAGCTTCGTTCCATTCGAGTACTGATTCTCTTCAACGTAACATCACCGCAATGAAGTGCCTTCGTGGAAAACCCGCTTCTACCTCAACAACGAAGAATGGCACATTTTGGTTCTGTGACGGAGAAAATAAAGAATGGAGACGAGCGATGAACCTTCGACTTTATATACGAGATCATCAACTTGTGGAGAACCGAAAAGACGAAGATTTAAAAACGTAATTACTTCGGGCACACACAATCCTAAAACTAAAGGAAAGAAAAACACTACAGAAAATGGTTTCAAAAGCTAAAGAGGAAACGATACAGCCTTGGAATCCTAATGAGAAACGCAGTTCCTATCGCAACGACAAGATATCATATTGATTAACCAGCTACGCCAATATGCAGCGAGAGAAAAAAAGAAGGAAAAGCGAATTAATATTTGTCAGAGGAAGCCGATGATTTTGTAGCGTTATTATTCGAACAGTCGAGGGACTTGCTACGCGTTATATTAATTTTAGTGACTGATGTAACAACACGTAATGTGTATTAGGGAATAACATGAAATTAAAATGTATTTTCATCGCTCGCCTGACAATTAGATTGCCTTTCTTCCGAGGGTAGTTGGTAAAAGTCCGACAAATGGTTTGCTAATCTCAATAAACGTTTCTTTGTGCAGATGGGACAGTCTTTATCGTGTCCGAGGCAAAAAATTGGCTTTGGATAACGACCTTAAATCGTAGGCCCTCGGAACCCCGTATCAATTGGGCTTCTCGCCTGTTGGGGTATTCCGTTCACCTGAGAGTGATAAATCTATTAAACTATGGTGATGGTCGATCCGTTTTAGTTTATATTTCTCTATGTCCACACGTTTTAAATCCTTAACAGTTGTTCACACTGCTTCCCGAAGTGTTTCTTCGACACAGGAATCGCTTAATTGATAAACGAAGGTTAGATAAGTGATAATTCTCCCGAAATGATTATTCTGCAAGTTATTTCTGCCGATTTGAACGCTTATGTTATCAAACATGTAACCTTTAATTACACTCTAAAAACAAGTCTGTAGAAATTACACACATTTTTTTGTCGCCCAAACAGCACACTAGAAGCCGTGTTTTTTAACACGGATGTAAATTAGGTGTGTAAATTTACACGCTATATCGCGTGTAAACGGCTTGTCGCCCAAACGACACACTATAAGCCGTGTTTTTTTTAATCGTGTTTTTTCACACGCCATGCCATGCGTGCTTTTTTACACACTTATTCACTGAAGACGTGTTTTTTTACACAGCTTATGGTGTGTAAAATTTTTACAATCAATCACGGAAGATACAAAGTATAAACACGCAATCTTAATTTAAAATACTTTATTTTGGAAAAGTTAAAGATTATATACATTTAATACTTACACACAATACACTTCGTAAAATTACGGTCCTTACATATATTTTTTTACTTCTGACAGCAAGACATTGTATTTACTACCACGATAACATATTCTGTTTGCTAACTCCAAGAAACAAATGCCACGCGCGAAAGACGAGCCTATCAACAATGGAGATACAACGAAGACGTTTCAAGACCGCATTCAATATTGTTTCGGTATAATATATCATTTATAGACCGTCCGCTCGGGGAATTTGTCGACTTTCACAAACGTTCGAACGCTAGCCGTTCGAATGCTAGTAGCCTGCCTTCGAACGCTAGCCTTCGAACGCTAATAGTAGCAAGCCGTTCGAACGCTAGTATAGCAAACCCGTTCGAACGGCTAGTAGCTAGCAAGCCGTGTAGCAAGCTGATCTAACGAATGATATATTATCATCCCTCGGGGTAATATTTCGTCGAATTCCCCTCGCTCCGGGTCTATAAATGATATACACTTATATATAATCTTCATTATCACAAACTGTATAGACATATGTCATGAAAGTGTTTGGCTCACCGGTTTTATAAAATTATAGACCTTTCCATGGTTCTGGCTCGCCAATATCCACGTGCTCCCAGGTATTTTCCTTTAAACCGGCTTAGTTGTTGAGTAGTTCCTAAAACCTTGTTTCTTGAAACTGTAACGGCGGAGTATCTTTCGGGAAGAAAATCGATAATTCCTTTGGCTCTACAAAGCAACGCAAATTACAAATAGATCAGAATTAATATGCTATATCAACTCACCCTAATTATCCTTTCAAAAGACTAGCAAAACACACTATTGCCTTGACGGATTTTAAAATCACTTTCTTTTGAACCTTACCTTTCAGTTATCTAATAGTTCTCCCTTTGTTAGAAGTTTCCATTATCGTTCGGTAAAAATATACGTGCAGATCGCAGTTTTCAGTTTTGAATACAGCGCGATGCTTGAAAAGCATGATCAAACTTATAAAGTGTTGACCAATCACAGAACACTAAATACCACACCTGACTCAGAACTCTGTTCTGATTGGTTGCGCCAATAATCTGTTCCCACTAGTCCTGACGTCACCGTTATCAGCTTTCGTTCGAGCGAGCAACTTCACGAAGAGAGGGAGATACAAAACGTGGATGGGATGCATGATTTTCGCATACCGGTTCCTCGAACCACGAAGTGGCGGTATCATGGACTATTGAAAGTGATATTCTTAATTAAATATGTATATACTGTATAGTGCCGTAGGACTGGGTTTTGAAACTCCATAAATTCATCAAAATTACTTGAAATTGGTACCAAAAAGCAACAAAGACAACAGCTACTCTTCATGTAAGTTATTTTTTATTTCATTTTAATTGTTTACAGTGTATTTAAAACAGATTTTGTCACAACTTCTCATAGATTATAATAGTAAATCCAAACAGAAGGTGGAGTCTGGGTAAGAGTTATACTATAATAATATAATAATATAACAATATAATAATATAATAATATAATATAATATAATATAATATAATATAATATAATATAATATAATATAACATATAATATAATATAATATAATATAATATAATATAATATAATATAATATAATATAATATAATTGTATTCATGGTGTATGATGGCTAATTGATGGCGTACTGCAGTAGGATGGCTAATTGATGGCGTATCACCATGGCATAATCCATCCATATTACCTGTAATATACCCAGAATCTTATCCCGGCATTACCACCACCATATATACAAAACTTGTAACTATAGGCTCTCGGCAACGGCTTCCGTAGCTCAGTGGTCAGAGCACTGCACTAGCATCGCAGGGTCACGGGTTCAATTCCAGCCAGAAGGCCTTGAAGTTGCATTTTTCGCAACTGGTCCCGGTTTGGTCTTAAAATGTATGTATTCCAACACTCGAAATTTTCCTTCACCATAAATCCTTTCAACATGTAGTTTGATCGAGTGAAATGCCAAATATTACCTGTAATATACCCAGAATCTTATCCCGGCATTACCACCACCATATAATTATACAGAACTTGTGACTAGGGTCTGTAGCTCAGTGGTCAGAGCAATGCACTAGCATCGCAGGGTCGTGGGTTCAACTCCAGCCGGAAGGCCTTGAAGTTGCATTTTTCGCAACTGGTCCCGGTTTGGTCTTAAAATGTATGCATTCCAACACTCGAAATTTTCCTTCACCATAAATCCTTTCAACATGTTTTACATAGCCTGATATAAACACGGTAACTGACCAATCACAGCATGCGTAAGACACAACTTATTTTATAATATAATATAATATAATATATAATATAATATAATATAATATAATATAATATAATATAATATAATATAATATATAATATAATATAATATAATATAATATAATATAATATAATATAATATAATATAATATAATATAATATAATATAATATAATATAATATAGTTGATCGTCCAGGTTGTTGTAGTCTTGAAAAAGACTTTGTTGGTGACTGACGGTTCGATGATGACTGCTGCTGAGGCCGTCAAAACGTCTGTCACCAACAATAGTCTTTCTCAAGAGTCAAGACTACAACAAGCTGGATGATCAACTTCACACATCTAATGATACTCCTATACTTCATTTTAATAGTTTACAGTGTATTTAAAACAGATTTTGTCACAACTTGTCATAGATTATAATAGTAATTCCAAACAGAAGGTGGAGTCTGGGTAAGAGTTATAATATAATAATATAATATAACAATATAATATAATAATAAAATATAATATAATTATAATATAATGGCATATGATAGCTGGCTAATTGATGGCGTAGGATGGCTAATTGATGGCTAATTGATGGTGTATCACGATAGCGTAATCCATCCATGTTTTACATAGCCTGATATAAACACAATAATTGCCAATCACAATGTGCGTAAGACACGACTTATTTTATAAAATATAATATATAATATAATATAATATAATATAATATAATATAATATAATATAATATTAATATAATATAAAATAATATAAATATAATATAATATAATATATAATATAAATATAATATACAGTAATATAATATAATATAATGCAATATAATATAATATAATGCATATAAAAAAATGCAATATGTTGCAGAGTTTCTCATTACTATTACCAGACAAATTGTCAGGAACGAAGGCAATGTTCCGGTCAGTTACCCTTTTCGTGCCGGACCGTGTCCGGTCGCTTATTTTCAGGCTGCCAGGGTAAACATAATTAATAAATTAATTCAAATTGATATATTTATTACTGCAGATGAATGTAATGTAGACCTTAATGATCAATGATCATCCTTGTGCAAACATGTTTTATGAGACACTTGATGTTCATACAAGACTGGACAAATTCATTGCGACCAAGTAAGTACAAATGTTGATTGTATATTAATGAAAATAAAATTCAAAGTACCTAGTGTGGATGGGTAAGTTGCAACCGAGAGTACTGTAAACCAACATTGTAATTTGTTTTATTTAAACAGAGTTAAATCAACAATTATTCATGGAGTCCAATATAGACCTGGTGCTGTCCTTCGACTTGCAGAAATGCAACCAAATGCGGAGCAAGATTATCCTTTGTTTGGACTACTATAGAGTATAATTGTGTGGGAGGATGAGAAAATGTTTCTGGTGACTATTTTGGAAACAGTTGGTTTTAAACAACATTACATGGCCTATCATGTGCTGACATAAAACAATTTGCCATGGCATGGTGTTCTACATTGTATTGAAAAAGGAGAACAAAAATTTGTTGTTGACAAAGACACTGCCAGTGTTGAACTCTTTTAACATATTATCCAATGTTTAATGTTTAATGTGCATAATATATAACATATAATTTATTATAATATATGTATATAATATCTGTATACTGTATAATATATAAAATCCTATTATAAAACCACTGAAAATCTTATTGCAGGAAACAAATTATTAGTATATATATATATATATAATATAGGTTCTAAGGATTTATGGTGAAGGAACATTTCGAATTATACATTTTAAGACCAAACCGGGACGAGTTGTGAAAAATGCAACTTAGCGGCCTTCTGGCTGGAATTGAACCCGCAACCCTGCAATGGTAGTACAGTGCTCTGACCACTGAGCTACGGAAGCCGTTGCGGAGAGCCTATAGTCACGAGTTCTGTATATTAATATATGGTGGTGGTAATGCCGGGATAAGATTCTGGGTATATTATAGGTAATATTTGGCATTCACTCGATCAAACTACATGTTGAAAGGATTTATGGTGAAGGAAAATTTCGAGTGTTGGAATACATACATTTTAAGACCAAACCGGGACCAGTTGCGAAAAATGCAACTTCAAGGCCTTCCGGCTGGAATTGAACCCACGACTCTGCGATGCTAGTGCAGTGCTCTGACCACTGAGCTATGGAAGCCGTTGCCGTGAGCCTAGTCACAAGTTCTGTATATATAGTGGTGGTAATGCTGGGATAAGATTCTGGGTATATTACAAGTAATATTGGGCACTTCACTCAATTAAATTACAGGTACTAAGGATTTATGGTGAAGGAAATTTTCAAGTGTTGGAATACATACATTTTAAGACCAAACCAGACGAGTTGCGAAAAATGCAACTTAGTGACTAGGCTCTGGTCAACTGCACTGGCATCATATTAAATTACTGTTTTAAATCTACAGCGGGGGGGGGGGGGGGTATTTTTCAAGAAACCCTGCAAGGAATATATTTTTATCTGCGATTTAAGTATTAAAACTGAATTGTGATCGAAAACCTTTAAACTGCTCGCTGTGACTCATGCTTCGCTCGAAACATCAGCTCGTTCATCCGTTCACCATCTTAATATTTTATATATATATATAGTCATACCTCGTGTATTCATGATCGAAGGCATTAAAATGTTCATCCATTCTGGTTTAGTCCAAGTTTAGACTTAATAGTGTTGGTAAATAAATCCATGGAGCAATTATAGAATACCCCGCCACTTTTGAAACCGCATTTAAAGGCAGAAATACAAACAAGGTTGCTATAAAATCTCTTTAAATATAATGTCGAAGGTTTATATTGTGGGTACTTGTTGCTGGTTATCAAATTAAATGGGGTTTTAAAATAGAACGAAGCAATTGTATATGATGAACTTTCCGTAATTTGACCCTTTTACTAACTGTCAACAGATACAAATAGCGAAAGTGGCGGGGTATTCTATAATTTAGCGAAATCCATATATCAACTATCATTGAACAAAAACACGGTAATAATGTACAATACGGTGGCATGTTTTAGACGATACATGATCATGAAAATTTATCGAAACCAAGTATCCATTGGCTAAATAAATCCATCGCCAGCTGGCTCTGATTCGCCTTGTGTTGAATAAAAATTTTAAAATACAGTAATCGTCGCCATGTTTAATACACGATGCATACGCACGCGAGTCAAACTCGCGGCGATTCAATACAATCGCCGCGAGTTTGACTCGGCGTAACTCGCGTATTACATTTTGTTATAACACAAGCGCTATTTTCAGTTTGATAATCCTTCCAGGGACAAAATAATGAGCATTCAAAATTATGAAAATAACATATGTATTAAAGCTAAGGAACATGTTGGCTGTGATGTTTATAAACCGGAAAAACCTATATGAAATACCTCTGGAATATCTAAATCGAGGTTTTCCGTACGTTACGTACGGTATTCCTTGGAAATTAATTTTAAAATAAAACACGCTCCGCCGTCCTGAAACATGCAAGAAGTGCAGCAAGATGTGTAAACTTGAATGGTGTGTTTATTTAAGCTGTGTAAAATGAAGCAAGGCGTGTAAATTTGAATGGTGTGTTTATTTAAGATGTGTAAAATGAAGCAAGGCGTGTAAATTTGAATGGTGTGTTTTTGCCTATGGCGTGTAAAATGAAAAAACTGTGCTAAATTAACACACTATTCAATATTCAATGGTGTGTAAAAATTACACACAAAAACGTATGTGTAAAATAACACGCCTACGTGAGTAAATACACGCATAGGTGTGTAGAAAAACACACAATGCGTGTAATAAAACACGCATGGTATGTAATAAAGCACACACAGTGTTTTTTGCGTGTTTTAGCGGCCACACTGTGCAATTTTACACACTAATGTGTGTAAAATTGCGCATTTCGTGTGTAATTTTACACACCAGTTTTTAGAGTGTACGCTTAATGGCTCCCACGCTTTTATCTAAGATGAGGTTGACAAATTTATTCAAGCTGCTAGTTTAGTTAGTCTGCTTTATATCTTCGTTCTAACTCCTCACTCGGTCGTTCTCTATGAAGTAAAGCCGTTCAAGTAAACCAATTTAAATATCTCAGAGATAAATACACTTCACCTGCCAGGAAACCTTATTTTGTGATGTCCTTTTGTTTTATTCCTTTAATGACTTACGCGCTAATATTTCTACACGTGCTCTGAGGCGAAATATGCAAATATTTGTCTCCTAGCAACGCTTTCAACGCGATAAACCGCTTTAAATTTAGTTTATATTTTTCTATCGATTACTTGATGTAGCGAATGATTTTTCACAGACTTCACAAAACGTAAGACATGTTCACACAGTGACTGTCAAACATAAACCGATATCATTCTTTCGTGCGATTTTTTTTTGTAAGATTGAATCCTTAGGTTGAATAATTGAATCCTAGGATTGAATCCTATGTCTGGGTACGATAGCGTGAAGGGAGCGTGATGACCGTACAAACTCTTTCCTACGAACGGGCCAAAAGACCTTATCGGGCCAAAGAAAACCAGATAGGGCCTAAACGGGCCTAATAAAAAGAAATGCTCATAGAAGGGCACGGCATATCGTGTGAGTCATTGGAGTTGTAAACATCTCGAGATACAAATGGGTCGTACACGTAGAAATTGCCCTGTCTTTGGTTGTGAAAGCACTAATCTTGTTAGATTGGCAAACCATCTCGATCAGATACATCATATGGATATCGAAGAACACTCTAAGTGGTTAAAATGGAGTAAAATTGGAATGTGTGTAACTCGACAGAGTGAACAGACTACCGCAGACAGTAAATAATTATATCTGGAGAAAACTTTGGAAAATCGTATAAAGCGGCAAGAGGAAATGGAAACAAACTTTAATAATTATTTAAAAGCTGCAAGATTACGGCATGGAGAAACTGTTACTAATAAACAACAAAAGCGGGGGAAATCTAAACCCCATACAAAGTCAAAGAACGAACACAAATTTGACAGTGGAAAAACAATCGGTATCTCTAAGGGACTGATTACATGGAGAAATTTCAGCCCGGGCTGAGATTTCAGCCCGGCTACTGAGGTATGGTAAAGAGGGAGAATAGAAATCACGGTGTCGAAAGCGGTCAAGTGGTAACAAATATGGCATAAAAACAAAGCTATTTAAATGATTTTCCATACTCCGTAATTTACCATACCTCAGTAGCCGGGCTGAAATCTCAGCCCGGGATGGAATTTCTCCATGTAATCAGCCCCTTAGAAGTGGCTGCGATGCTAACTTGTAAATACAACGCTTCGTGTCAAAGTTCTCAATGTAAAATCCGTCGAGCACAAAGGAAAGAAACGCAACTTGTTGTTAACGGAGGCCGGCAGCGTGTTTAAGTTAAACGCTCCAAACTAGAGGACACTGTAAGAGCCGGACAATTTGCCTAAAACGATTGTGTAATTAGCTGTTAATATCCGCATATGTAATTTCTTATAGCTAGAAAAAATAAACCGTTTCTACCTTCTATAAAGTGTTTGTATGTCTTTATTCCTAACATATTATAAAACAAGAGTGTAGATAAACGAAGGGAATTCATTTAAACTCGCCTTAAAAAGCTATAACAGAACGCTATGCATGCTCGATAATTTATGCGATTGGGTTTGTCGTAGTTTGAATTTTAATTAGATTTCTCGCTCCGTTTCACCCTGCCTCGTTTCTATGTTTACCTCTAAAAATCAGTACGATTTCGAATTAATGCTACCCCCTTTTTCCTTACTTTAATCTACGCACATAACTTGCACCCATTTTAAATCTTCGACCGTTCTTCGAACTGTTTCCCGAAATATTTCATCATAGGAATCCCATACCCTAACGCAAGATAATCTCTCAAGTGAATTATACAAATATCAACAGTATAAGCGTTAGCATAGCAACGCTGTAAACGTAATGCCGTTTAAATTTATATTTTTTCCAAGTCAATATGTTTGAGATCTTGAACAGTTCTTCGCACTGTTTCCTGAAGTGTTTCTTCCTCAATTGAATTGTGCACACAAAAGCGAGATAAGCCATAATACGGCTAAAATTATTAGGGTTCATATCTTTGTAGATGCGGTGAAAACACAGGTTCAGTCGAACGCTTAGACAATCGCACAACTCCCGATGAGAGTCAAGGAGTCGGAATTGAAATCGGTGATATTCCAAATATAATTAAATTTAGGGTTATGAAGGTGGAATAGGGTTAGGAGTCTACAAGGGATGTGAGGCGTTCTTAACGCTAATTACTTTCGTTCGCAACACAGAGAGAGCCGCCTAATTATAGCTTTGGCTTCTGGCATGGTCTGATTCAGCCAAATAAACCTTAGTAACCGCGTTAAAGTTCTATTTCGATTGTATCTAGAAAAGCAATTTTGATAAAGTTTTTATTTCGCTGACAGGCAAATGAATGCGTTTGAAGAGGTTAGAGTTAGGAGTCTACGAGGGATGTGAGGCGTTCTTAACACTAATTAAGTATACGAAGTCAGGGATGATAAATATCCCTCATTATCCCATATTGACTAATGTCGGTTTACCCATAAAAATCCTAGTGTATACCTCAAATCAATTAAATATTCCCAAGACATGCAAATATTCCAATTAAGTCAATATGTTTGAGATCTTGAACAGTTCTTCGTACTGTTTCCCGAAAGGTTTCTTCCTCGTAGGAATTGTGCACACTAAAGCGAGATAAGCCATAATACGGCTAAAATTATTTGGGTTATGAAGGTGGAATAGGGTAAGGAGTCTACGAGGGATGTGAGGCGTCCTTAACACTAATTAAGTATACGAAGTCAAGGATGATAAATATCCCTCGTTATCCCATATTGACTAATGTTTACCCATAAAATCCTAGTGTGTACCCTCAAAGCAATTAAATATTCCCAAGACATGCAAAAATTTGTGAGTTGCACCACTAATGACTCTTAACGAACCACGCGCTATTGTACGTGTGCATTCAGCCTTCGCTTCGTTTGACAAGTCAATCTCTTGAATAATTTAATAGCTATTATAATATATACCAACGTCTATAAATGCATCGTAAAGTTTGATTTCGCTTAGACAAATCAATACGTTTGAATTCGTTCATCGTACGGCTTCTCGAGTGGTTTGATCATCTAAGGAATCGCTTACTTTATACAATAGAGGCTTAATTGATGAACTTCGTAAAGCCGTAAAGTCCGGTACATTCGTAAAAGCCGTTATGATTCGTTCGACTGCGTGATTTTTAAAATATGCTCGCCTCCATAACCTTCGTAAAGCAGGTTCATATTTGCATAGATCTATCGAATACCGGGTGACCCAAAAAAAAGTACTCCGGTTTGATTCATAATAACTTCTAAACCACTGAAGCTATTAAACTGAAATAACTTTCATTAGATAGATGGAAGACTAACTTAGATTTTGAAATATGACAGTTGTATTTTACTTAAAAATTCACGGAGATATTAATGTTCAAAATAGGTAGCATATTTCTGGATGTGTCTAAAATATGCAAAAAACGCCGTATCAAATATTAATCAAGCTTTGCTCAACTGAAACACGCACTATTAGCAGTAAATAAATGACACTTGACAAATTGTTTATTATGAAACGAAGTATTATTATTTGCAAAATACAAGCAAGATTTATTCGTTCGGAATCGCGTGTCCTCTAGCACGAATGCACTGCCTAGCCCGTGACACCATTGCGTCGAAGGAGTCATGGATCATTCGTTGTTCTAGATTACGGCATGTTGCGAAGCTCTTCTAAATTCTGCGGTTGCTGATCATGTGGTACATTGCAAATTTGTTCATGTTCAGAATAAACTCAGAATTATGAAACACAATCAAACCATAACTCCATAAGACATAACATGCAACTCCCCAGAGACATCCAACATTAAGTATTTGATACGGCGTTTTTTGCATATTTTAGACACATCCAGAAATATGCTACCTATTTTGAACATTAATATCTCCGTGAATTTGTAAGTAAAATACAACTGTAATATATCAAAATCTAAGCTAGTCTTCCATCTATCTAATGAAAGTTATTTCAGTTTAATAGCTTCAGTGGTTTAGAAGTTATTATGAATCAAACCGGAGTACTTTTTTTTGGGTCACCCGGAATCTAACCGGTTTTTTCAACGAGGCAATCGTAATAATCTCTGTTGGTTCATATATTCGTAGATCTGTCGAAAATCTAAAGGGTATTTGAACGTAAATGCGATCGTATAAATCTCTGTTGATCGTGACACCAGTGCTCTTAGTCAAAATTATTCATATGTTCAGTCTTAGCAAGCTAACAAAATGCCTGTCAACATTAATGAAGTCAGCCACATAAGCCAAGCCGATATATAATTACAGGTTCTAAGGGGATTTATGGTGAAGGAAAATTTCGAGTGTTGGAATATATATATATATATATTAAGACCAAACCGGGACCAGTTGCAAAAAATGCAACTTTAAGGCCTTCCGGCTGTGAATTAAACCCGCCGCGACCCTGCGATGCTAGTGCAGTGCTCTGACCACTGAGCTACGGAAGCCGTTGCCGAGAGCCCAATAACGATATATGATATATAGCTAACCGTGTTAAACTTTTATTTCGATTGCATCTAGATCAGCAATTTTGGGCCATCGTATAAATCTCTGTTGATCGTGACACCAGTTATTTTGTAGGTTTTGAGATGCTTCTTCATTACTCTCTTTAGTTCATCCCATATTCATGGCGCATGCGCTGCTCTCGGGCTGCCTACTGTCCCACATTCGCATTGCCGTAGGGAGGCGAAGTGTATAATTACAAAGGCGTTTCTTATATTATTAAAAGAAATAAGAGCTACCTTTTGATAATGACGTAATGCCTTCGGGAATCAAGATCGGAAGGAGTCGGGAATGATAAGGGCGGTGTGAGACTAGGGGAGACTGAAGACGAGTGACGTAAGCATAATAATGTATTATAAAATGTATACTAATTAGGGGTTGGGGTCCTACTGGTACACGAGCTAGGGTTAGGGATCGTGAAGGTTTAATGATGTAATCTGAATAAATAATTAGGGTTAAAGGGTCGTGTAGGTTCACGAGAAGTCATGACGTGCCCCAAAATTCGAAATGAATATTTAATGCTGCGGCATCCCTTTGTACTCCAGAGTGTACTATCACTACTTACCTGGGAGGCCATTAGTGCTTTTCACGCAATTTGATTGGCTCCTCTATCTCGGAATATATCCTGCACTATTCACCTCCGAGCAAAACAAAATGGCTTCCAGTTTTGTTTCAGTTACGGAAAAAGAATTTTTTTAATAAACGAGGACAATCGACAAACGAGTGCCGGACAATACCAAAAAAGCAACTTATTGTTTTTTTACTTTTTTCTGCCGTATAATGGACAAAAATTTGCTCGAACTTACTGTTTTGTTTACAAATATCGAGCGGGCCAAGCTTACGTAAAATTAATTTAAAAAGTAAAAAACTTATTTACGAACGAATAATGTTTTACAGAATGGTTTCAACAGCAACAACAATTTAGAATTCCTTTGGAAGAAAAGTCTCCTCAAGAATTAAACAAATGCCTTCAAAAGTTTTATCTCTCAGTGAGAAAACGTGACGGAAGCTACTACTGACAACAATATTAAAGTCGCTTACCGGAATTCGAGCCGCGTTGAATCGCCATTTGAGAAGTCCATGAGCAAACCTTTTTCGATAGTTGGAGGTGCCCAGTTTTCAGAAACAAATAAAAGTCTGAGCAATTTTCTGAAAACCCTTAATAAAAAAGGCGAAATTGCACGAACTGTTCACAAACAACCATTGACAAACGAAGTCGTTGAGAAGCTGTACAAAGAAGGCGAGTTAGTTGAAGTTGACACTCTCAATCCTGTCAAATTGCAGCAAACGGCATGGATTTTCATGACTGCTGGTCTGTCAAACCCCACCACTGTGGCACTGACCACATCAAATGCTGCCACAGCTATAAATGTCTTGGGGATTCCAATTCATGGCTTCGTTTCTGGTGGTACATTTCATAACTGCAATTTCAACTTCAATGTCAAACTTCCAAGCAGCCATGGCAGTGACAGTATTCAGCACGAGCTTTAAGACTTGCAAAGATGTACTTGCAGCGATCGAAAAAAAACCCAAATTTTCCTTGCGCTTTCATCGGACAAGATTGTTTGATCAAACGACCTCGTTACGTGTTTTTTTTATCACATGATATGTTGTCGTGTGACGTTTCTCGCGCGTTCTCGCACGCAAATATTAAAGTGTAAATCGAGTTTTTGCTCATTTTTTGTCACAACAATAAAAAAAAGTTTTCGAGTTTGCTATTCACCTCCCAGGTATATGCTAAAACAATTATTCACCTCAGTGTCGGTGAATAGTGTGGATATTTACATCGCCACTTCGCGGCTCGGTAAATATCTAACACTATTCACCTCCACTTCGGTGAATAATTGCTATATATATATATATATATATATATATATATATATATATATATATATATATATATATATATATATATATATATATATATATATATATATATATATATATATATATATATATATATATATAATATATATATATATATATATATATATATATATATATATATATATATATATATATATATATATATATATATATATATATATATATATAGCAAATAGCTATATATAAAATGTATGTATTCCAACACTCGAAATTTTCCTTCACCATAAATCCTTTCAATATGTAGTTTGATCGAGTGAAATGCCAAATACTAACTATAATATACCCAGAATCTTATCCCGGCATTACCACCACCGTATATACAGAAATCGTGACTAGGCTCTCGGCAACGGCTTCAGTAGCTCAGTGGTCAGAGCACTGCACTGGCATCGCAGGGTCGCCAATTCCCAGCCGAAGGCCTTAATGTTGCATTTTTCGTAACTAGATAGATAGATAGATAGATTTATTAGTAAATACTTTTGCAGCTAAATAGCTGAATTGCGTAATACTTTACAGGGTAAAAAATGTATAATAAAATAGTTAAGATTTATATTACTGCATGTCTATATATAAAATTATTAAATTAGTCTATATACTGTTACTATAAATAAACTGTTTTTGAGTCTATTTGTATTGCATATTGGCACATTGAAACTTCGCTTTCGCCGTAAGTTCACATCACATGTGTTAGGCTCAAGTAGCAGGCTATGCAACTTATGGTTCTCATTACTAGTTACTTCATTGAAAAGTTTGACCGTCAACATTTTTCTGCGCTCGTGGAGTGTTATTAGATTGCTTGTTAATAGGGCATCAGCGTTGGTGACTTGAGGGTAAATTATTCTTAGTGCACGCTTCTGTAATCGTTCTAAGTCGGTTGATAAATATTGCGGTAGTCCGTTATGGAACACTGGACACGCGTACTCAGTAATTGGACGTACGCATGTAGTGTAAAATGTCAGGAGCTCTTTTGATGGTAGATTCGCTCTTTTCAGTTGTCTTAAAAAATAAAGTCTAGCGGACACTTTACGTATAATTTCTGAGACGTGACAGTTCCATTTTAAGTCATTTGTAATGTTCAATCCGAGAAGTTTAATATTTGGAACAATTTCGATAGCTTTTCATTAATTACAACAGGAGCGAAATCGGGTTCTTTCTTAGCAAAGGAAATCCTTAACTCTTTGCATTTATCTTCGTTTAACTGAAACTTGCTATGGTGAGACTTCGTAACTATTTCTGAAACTGCATTCTGGATGATACTTAATTCGTCCTTATGAACAAGTTCAGCTATCGTTGTGTCATCCACGTATTTCCATAATGGTCCCGGTTTGGTCTTAAAATGTACTGGTCCCGGTTTGGTCTTAAAATGTATGTATTCCAACACTCGAAATTTTCCTTCACCATAAATCCTTTCAACATGTAGTTTGATGTGGTCAAATCCAAATATTACCTATATTACCTATATTACCTATATATATATATATATATATATATATATATATATATATATATATATATATATATATATATATATATATATATATATATATATATATATATATATATATATATATATATATATATATATATATATATATATATATATATATATATATATATATATATATATAAAAGTAGAGTGCTGCGTAGACAGTGTTAAGTGTATATAGCAAAGTGAAAAGGTGGTAAACTGCCAAGAATTTAGTGACGAGATACTGACGTTTCGAGCGGAGCCCTTCATCAGAGTAAGACGAGATGAAATAAAATAAATAGGGCTTATATATATGCCAAAAGGTGTCACAGGTGGAAAGTAGCCAATCAAATGCACGGGAAATAAACTAACTAATAATTAATGAGATGGGAAAAGTTAAATCATTTACTATTTTTACAGTCGATCAATAAGCAGACTGAGGGGGCGGGATAAATGACAGGTCCAATATTCAAGGGGATATATATATATATATATATATATATATATATATATATATATATATATATATATATTTGAAAATGTTGTAAGCGAAGTCAGGCATAATAATTGTATTGAGTTAATACACTGCCAATGGATAAAAACTTTGAGATGTTAAAAGCTTTATTGGGGACGTTTCGGTTTAAATACTAAAACCTTCTTCAGCCTGTATGGAGACTAAAATGTGTATGATAAAAATATATGTAAATATATTTTGGACAAACCTTGGTCAAACCGCAATTAGAAAATGGTTTGTATTACAAACTAGACAATACCGACGCCATCCCTGCAACTTTTTATGGCCTTCCGAAAATACACAAAACCAACGTCCCGTTGAGACCTATTACCAGTTCCATAGGCTGTCGCACATATCAAATCTCGAAGCACCTAGCCCGGCCATCTCCTGTCACCACTTCAGAACAACAAATATACGGTAAAAACAGCCAATAATTTGCCGATAAAGTGATATCGTATACGATAGAGAATGACGAATGTCTGGTGTCGTTTGACGTAGTATACTTATTTACATCCATTCCTGTACATTTAGCTTTGGAAATAACAAAATAACGCCTCCACAACGATCCGACGCTCGGTGAATGAACTAGTCTCTCGATTAGTAACATCATGAAACTTCTAGAATTGGTCTTAAACAACAATTATTTTATTCTGCAATATACATACTATACACAAATTTTTGGATGTCCAATGGGTTCGCCGGTTAGTGCTATTCTTGCGAATATTGTCATGGAACATGTGGAAGAAATAGCCTTAAGTACTACACCGTATCCTCTAAAGTGGTGGTTCAGATATGTCGATGATAGCAATGCATGTTTACACCGCAAAAACTTAGTCGATTTTCACCGCCATCTCAACTCTATCAATGAGAATATCCAATTCACCGTGGAAGAAGAAAAAAAACGGTTATATTTCTTTTCTTGATACTACGGTTTCCAGAAATGACAATTGTTCTATCAATACTGGTATCTATCGAAAGACAACGCACACTAACAAATATTCACAATTTAACTCACATCATCACACTCAACATAAACGTTCTGTGGTTCGAACACTTCTAGACCCAGAGAAAATCAGAAAGACAGTATGTTGTAAATGCTCTGAAGACAACGGCTATCCAGATGCATTTATTAATAGCACGTTACAACCAACTCCACAGGCCAGAGTCCAACACGAATACAAAGGTTTTGTGGTTTTGCCTTATGTTCAAGGTGCACCTGAAAGGATTGCAAGAACACTACGCAAACATGATATAAAAGTTGCTTATAAGCCCAGAAAAATGGTTGGTTCCATCTTAAAGAAACCAAAAGACAAACTTGACAAACAATTGTCAACTGGTATTGTTTACAGAATTAACTGCAAGGACTGCGAGAAAGTCTATATCGGTCAAACTAGTCGCGCTCTGAAGACGAGAATCAAGGAACACAAACGAGCAATATTTTTACAGGACAAAAACAGTTTTATATCACAACATCACGTGCAGACAAGCCACGATTTTTATTTTAACAACGTTTGCATAATCGATCAATGTCAACAATGGTCAGGCCGTTTGTTTCTTGAAGCATGGCATTCCACACAAGAAAATAATTATATTAACGAACATATTAACGTCCCTAGGGCTTATAACATGTTGAATAATTAATTCTTAATTTTATAACCGTATATATATTTACATATATTTTTATCATACACATTTTAGTCTCCATACAGTCTGAAGACGATTTTAGTATTTAAACCGAAACGTCCCCAATAAAGCTTTTAACATCTCAAAGTTTTTATCCATTGTCAGTGTCAACATATAATATACATATATTTATATATATATATATATATATATATATATATATATATATATATATATATATATATATATATATATATATATATATATATATATATATATATATATATATATATATATATATATATATATATATATATATATATATATATACTAAAACGAATGTGATGTTGTTCACGGAACGTTGAAAGTGCTCAATACCATAAAGGTAGAGCGAATATATAGTGAAAGTGGTCTTACCTCAAAATGATAAAAGCCGCAATGTCAGTTTCACGCAAGGCGATCTTCAGGCGATCTTCAGGCGAAAAACGGTTCGTTTTGCGCCTTGCGTGAAACTGACAGTTGCGGCTTTTATCATTTTGAGGTAAGACCACTTTCACTATATATATATATATATATATATATATATATATATATATATATATATATATATATATATATATATATATATATATTATATATATATATATATATATATATATATATATATATATATATATATATATATATATATATATATATATATATATATATATATATACGCTCACTGCTTGCAGTTTGAGCACTCTGGCATGGTTTTTGATGTCCCACATTTGTGTGGCATCAAGGGTGACTGTAAATAGCAGTTACCTTCATCCTGCTCATCAGCACTACACTGATGAGGCCCAAAAGGCCGAAACGGTACCGTCTGTAGTTATATATATATATATATATATATATATATATATATATATATATATATATATATATATATATATATATATATATATATACACTGTAAAAACGAAATGGTTATTTCAAGCAAAAACTTGTTGAAAAAAATTTATTTCAATTAAGCACATTTAAATGGTTACATTTACAATTTTCTAATGGTTGAAACTACCATTGTGAATTGTTGTAACGACCAATTTCCAATAGTAGATTTAACCATTTTATTTTAGTAGAAATGATCAATTAAAATGGGTGTATATGACCAATTAGATTTGGTTATCCGAAGTTGTAACCAATTAACCATAGTAGTTTCAACCTATTGAGAATAGTACCCAGGGTGGATCTGAGGTAATCAATTCTAAATGGTTAAAGTGTGTTATTTTAACAATTTTTTATTGGTTGTAGAAATGGTAGTATTAACCATTACACAAATGGTTAACATTTAATGCACAAATATTATCCATCTTATGAAATATAACAAAAAAACAAACAAATTTGATGAAAAATGTAATCTAAATTCTTCCTGTTTTACAAATGTTTACAAAATTCTTAACAGCAAAAAGTGCTCTATAAAGGGCTTATTACATGGATAGTCTCAGCCTGGCCGGGCTAAAATCTCAGCCCGGTAAGCTGGGCTGAAATTTCATCCCGGCTCACAGACAAATTGCTTAGTAGTTAAACAGATAATGGCTTAAAATTGGACCATTGCCCTCATTGGCCAAACAAAGTGACTGAACATTTAAAATGGTTACAGTCAAAATCAGTCGTGGAGCTTTTGTCTCATGGATTGATGTCTGTACATCTTCTTCATCCTGTAATTATACATGAAATAATGTTATATTATTTTATTTTATTATATACTATAATATTAGGTCATTATACTACCATTATAAAATAAACTAAGAAATGGCAGTTACTGTATTTACAATGTTCCATTCAGGAACATATTGTGCCTTTAAATGGAAATTGAAAAGTGCAAATGAATTGCAAACTTATAAGAATGATTTTCCAAAACATCTCCCCAGGGATAAAGTCAGTTGACTTCTTACTGTGGTAGGGCAGCCATAATACAGCGATTGTCCACTTCTGAAGAATAAAATTGGATTTTTTGTATGTCAATTTTATAATTAAATTATTATTAAGCTAAACATTGCTAATATTGCTATTATGGTGATATCAGTGCAAAGTACATACAGAAACTGAATGTGCAAATTAAACAATGGCACTGGAAACAGATGATGTTAATGATTTTAATAGCACGCGATGCTTTCTGTGTATGAAGTGTTAGTGACAACCTAGCCATTAGGGATGTGCTAGGGCAAAATCTAGATGTTTGACACTATCTGGTAAAATTTTGTGGTCCAGATATTGAACACTGGGAATAACTTACTGTGTGCTAATAGTACATCATAAGATATAGCTATGGTACAGACAAAAGACTGATAATAAAGACTAACACAGGGCGAAATCTCAGAATTATTTGCATTTAACCAAAAGTGTAAAGTTTGCGAAATGTCGCTTTACACCCTTTACACCTTGATTATAGTTGAATAAAGGTTAGCCGTGGTTTATTTAACTTTAACGATGTGTAAATGGTCCTTTACGCTGAAATAACGCCAATGAACCTTTACATAACCTTTATACTATTATTTAAAGAGAAATAAATCTATTGTGAAGTTTATATATCTTTACACCGTCTTGATAAAGCTGTTAAAGCTCGGCGACACGCGCGCGGCAGGAAGTTTTTATCCTGGTAACTAGATTGTTATGGCAACCGGAGAAAAACAAATAAACCTTTCTTATGTGAAGTCGAATACTCTTCAAAAAAGTTTACTTCTTGATCTGTTCCTTCGTTGATCTCAAACTTAATACACTTGGATTGGGGTAATGTATTCGAATGAAAAGGATGCTTCGTTGCCCAGAAAAAGTGTCCGAATCGACGTTTAGAAAACTGGTTTTGGAAAGTCACGTCAAACGTCACATTTCACGACCAAGCTCTTCATCAGTTCATCTGAGTCCGAGATAGTGATTTTCTAGTAAGTAATTACTAGAAACAGTGTTTACCCAGCATCATTGGCCATGGACTCTGTTGAGAACAATGTTGAGAACGATGCGTCTGAAACATCACAGAACCAAGAGGAGATGCAACCCTGCCAGGTTATTATCATGTTATTGTTTTTATTCCGTTACTCGTAATTCTCATGATTGAGTTCATTAATATGAACAGATATAATATTCAGTATTTTAATATTAAGTTACCATGGCATGCACAATGAATATACTAGACATCCTGTGTATTATTCATTTTCTATTATTCAAATTCGAAAAAATCATTATGAGTGAACAGACAAGAAGAGGATGTTTGTCAATCTTATGTATAATCAGAAAAATGTTCACTCTGCCATCGGTCCATCGGATCGTAGTATAGAGTAGGTATACTGTATAAGCTTGACAAACGTCCACCTCTCATCTGTAGGTATTAAGTTAGAATTAGTATTAGAATTATGGTACCGGTACCATTTATCCAGTAATTGAACCTGTAACCCAGGCTTTGATGTTGCTTGTTTGCAACTGGTCCTGGTTCAGTCTTAAAATGTATATATTCACTAAATTTTCCTTCACCATAAATTATTAGAATGTTATATTATGAACACTGTACATTCATGCATGCATGAGGCTTTAAATTTTATTTCTTACTATAAAACTGCCAAATTAATACTAACATTGATATCCAGTATCTCATATTATAGTACATAACTTGCACTTCAGTGTTACACTAACTCACCTGATTATGTACAAAGTTTATGTATTTTGTCTGACAGCTAACCACTCTGTAAATGTGTACTCGGTGTCTGAAGTGAATGCTTTCCCTGAAAAATGTGTTACTGGTGAAAATTCAGGCTGCACCTGGCTAATTCAGTTATGATGAATACAGATGCACTAGTTTGAACTGAATTTAATATTTGTCTGTTGACCGGTATCATTTTATTTATTAATTTTCCTCCTTAATTTTTACTTTAAGAGCTCTGAACTGATGATTCATTACAACAGTGACGAGGAAATTACTTTTGCTGAGGATGAGAGTGATACCGGTACTAACAATGAGTTCTGGACTGATGTTCCTGGAGATTTACTCAACCAGGATGTCTTAACACCTTCACCCCTTCCTGAACAATTGGCAAAGAAAAGTAAATTGCATTTTGTTAATATTATTTGTCATAAAGTGACAAATTGACTTGATTTCCATGTACCAAATAGCATTTTTACAGAACTTGTTGCTATTTTCCCAACTCCACTGTAAATGGTGAGGCAATATCTGAAGGCATATATGGATGATTTTACAAAGCTTATTGTGTGTCCAAAGTGTACTAAATGCTATAAATATGAAGAATGTTTGATGAAAGTCAATGGTGAGTACATTGCCAATGAGGGAAAAGCTATTTATGTAACAGCCAGTAAAATATGGAAGGATTGTGCAAAGTACAAAACAAGTTTTTTAATGCACCAAGGAACTACAGTATGGATTACTGCTAAACACTGACTGTTTTCAACCAATGAAGCACCGAAAGGATTACACGTTGGTGTGTTGTATTTGGTTGTCCCTACCACAAAATGAAATATTTAAATGGGAAAATGTTATTATTGTTGGAGTGGTTCCATGGATGGATTGTGAACCCAAATTGAATTGCTGAAGCCTGTTGTTGATGAGCTGAATTATCTGCTTCAAGCCTAGGCAATCTGCCATTATTTCAGGCAGCATTATTGTGCACATCATCAGTTTAATATACCAACAACAAGGAAGTTGGCTGGTTTGAAAGGACAGTACAGTGCAGAACTTGGCTTCTCAAAATGTAAAAAGAAATTCCCTGCTTCATTTGGTGAGAAATGCAACTATTCTGGATGACAGTGGATGTATTGATCCATACAGTATACTGTAATGATCAATAAGTTAACTGGGAATTGGGCCCTTTCTCAATATATGAGCAACCAAAATGTAAAAGTATTCTAGCATCAACCCAAGTCAGTTTTAGGGTTAGGATTTGTCTTTTGGTTGCTCATACTGGATATTGTGAAAGATAAGCAATAGTAAATATTTTAGCATTTTGAAAAATTTCCCCAGGACTACACATAATGTAAGCTTAGTTTTGATATTAAATCTTCAATTGTTGGCCTCTTTGAAGGTGTACCATGAATGCACTGTCTAGCAATATTTTTAAGTTCTTCAGAATGATTACAGTGAAAAAATTACCTGGCCAAACAAATAAATATCACCAGCTAAACTACATGTATGTGATGCTTTTTAACTGATTTTCGAACCCAGGCCCCTGACCATGTGCTGTTTTGTTACAAATGTCATTACCGGTAACCGGTATCCACCTTTTGTTCCTCAAATACACCATCCAAAGTGTCACATATTTTATAAGCTGTTTGAGAGTTCTCCCAACACTCAAAGTGCCCATCAGGCTATATGCAACCACAGCAAAAACACTTATATATGGCGACAATACAGTACATGTATGTAATATGGATGCAATGGGGACATTAATGTGATGTAATTACCATGTTTAAATACCGGTAGCTTGATGCAAACACAATAACTGACCAATAGCACAGCAGCACAACTTATTTAACTATTAGATATTTGCTAAATTGCTATTTTACAGCATTTACTTATTTACAGTAAAATAGTCTGTAAAAATAGCATGTCACAGTAATTAGTTCAATTTAGGAGCCAAATATATGCAGAGGTTCAGCCTAGTCTGAATATAAAATATAAATGTGAATTAGGTCAACACTGCTAAAATGTTGAACCAAAATGTTTAAGCAGCTGTTATTGCCCTCTGTCTGTCGGTCGGTGAGATGTACCACACATGTCTATTACGGCAGATGGGAGAAACAGGTTCAAATCCTGGGTCGGCCCACCAATCAGGTGGTATACATGTAAGTAACTATACTAACTACTGTACCTTTCCTGCTGCAATTTCTATTATTACAATATTATTACAACTTGGGTATTTTACTTAGAACTAAAACACTTTTTAGCTTGTAGAATCATTATATGTCAGTATATCACACTTGTGAGTGCTGTATTGCTCTAATGTTATGCCTGCTACTCTAAGTTTGACCAAGTAAATTTATCTAGTATGTAAGATATATAATATACTGACGATGGATGCTTTATAGATATATACCCAAGGGCCTGTAAACCCTGAGAGATGTATCTGATACATCACAAGGGCTGTATAGAGCTTGACGGATGTATCAGATACACGCCAAGGGGACTATGGCCCCTGAGCATGGCCGTAGCTAACATGTCGAAAATGGGGGGTGCCATGAAACCTAAAATTTCTGAATGAAATACTTTTCCCCAAATCTTGCAATACTTTGCCAACTGCCAAAACAATAAGGACATAACCAAAAACCATTTTTATCACACTTATGGTAGTAACGGTACTTCATTTTCCCCATATACAAATCTATTACACAAAGTGTCAACATGTCACCAATTACTTCCAATAGATTATAAGACATAATTAAAATGGCAATTAACAAAATGGCAATTTTGTAATTTAGGTTGGGTGGGGGGGGGGGCTCACTACCCACATACCAGGGCCGTAGCAAGCGCCACGGCACTGCCGTGGCATTATTTTACTCCAGTCAATTTTTTTCAATAAATTTAACAATATACGCAAGGCAGAATTTAACATGCCGATATATAAATAAGTTATACTAACTTGTCTGGAATACAACAAATTGTAATATATAATATAAATTAATAATATCAATAGACTTGGTGGTTATCAAAATGTGCCAACATTTTTGATACCAAGACATAATAGCTGAAATACTCTTCCATACAAATTGACAAAAACATTCTTTAAAATCTTTCTCCAAAATGCACATGGCATTTCAGAGATTACAGATTTCAAAAATTTTCTGGAGGGGACATGCCCCCTAAGTGTCACAAACTGCAGTGGCACTTAATATACTCCACTACAGCCCTGGCCCCCGAGGGAATGTATCTTGTATAAAGCCAACACCTGGGGTATATTTATCTGACTTATTAAATAGTTGTGGTTTTCCTAAGTTGTTATTATCCCCTTTTTAATTTGATACTGCAACCAATACATTTTCTACCTGACTTGTCAGCTTTAAACAAGATATTCTAATAAGGATATTGCTATAACTATTAAATGAATATTAACATAACAAGGTAAAAAGCATAAAAATAATGACGGAGTTATAGTGCTGCACTGCTGCCTGTTATTTTGAACACAGACAATTAAGGTCAAAGCAAGTACTCTGAATCTTAATACTCAATATCAAGATGTCGAACATTAACAGACAGTGTAAACTCAAAGTGCTAGTATAAGCCAGCTGTGAAATTTAAAATAAAATATGTTCAAACACATAAAAAGAAAACTTACGGACAAATTCTTTCCATTTTCGCCAAAAGGCCCAAAAACACACAGCCTAGGTTTAGGCTGAGATCAACACTACACTGCTACAGCTCGATTCTTCTCTATTTCTTTTGTGACATACGCCCGTCGCCTCAATATCTTTTCTGCCTTACTAATACAGACCAACGATGTTGCTTCCGAGATTTCTTTCGTCGTATTTCATCTGCAGTATACTATTTGACCGGGATAAACGGCGTTGCTTTGCGTTTTTGAGCTGTACTGATGGCGCTGGGATTTCTCCCAGATCGTTACACATCCACACTGGTAGCAAGTGCGCCACTCGCAGTGTGGAAGACCTCGCCAAAATGCGCCATTCCGGCCGGTTTTGCATAAGCTCTCAACCATCAGACAGTTCAATTAGCAAGCAACGAATACTCGTTGATATCATCAGCTTAGTATACCAGAAATGCCGCCAAGGACGTTTGCAAAGGACATCTCACTCGATTTTGGCGCGCGCGCGCCTGGATGCTTGTTGTGTTAGCGCTTTGACAATCTGGGACTCCTCCCTTCAACAATAATAGTGCAGTTTTGATGGCTGAATTACAACTTGTTTGATATTCGTTTGTTCAATTTTATTCATATAAATACATTCGAGTAATATTTCGTTCATATAAAAGTTTTCAATTCACAATAAGTGATCTAAAAGCTGCACCACTAGTTTACAGATGGCATGTTCAGTGTGTCAGCCCTCCCCACACAGAAATTATTTTGCGCTACTTAACCAAAGTTGGCGCGCAAATTCAAATCAGTCTCAATTTACATAAACGGTTTGTGTCAGTAAAGATGGAGGCATATGGAGGCAAGAAACCTTTGTTTATATCATTCTAACCATAGTCATGAACGTTTCTATTGGAAATGTCGTTGCGGAATATAAAGCCTTGAGAGTGCAGGTTAATCAAGTAGTCGCAAATGACAAAGCCGCATTGACGGTTGATTCACAACAAGAATCGAACTGCTGACAGCTTCGTCCAGACTCCAGTCCGATGCCTGAGCGACGTACACTATAGACAAACTGGAAGCTCTATTCATGTGCCGAAAATGTGCAGGTATGGTTAAAACATGTAAACATTACACATATTATATACTATATATATTTATTGATAAATTATTGCTCCTCATCTTTCTTCATGCTCACTAAAAGCGTGAAGCAGACGCTATATTATATATGTTTTATAGCATGACGTTCGACTAAAATTCAAAATTTTCGAGAGATCTGGAGAAACGCAATCGTTCGTTTCAGATAACGCTACGGTATTACACTGCAAAAAATGAAAAACTAGGCAAGATATTTATACTTATTTTAAGATTTTATATCTTGATTTAAGATTTTATATCTTGATTCAAGATTTTATTTCTTGTTTCAAGAAAAAGATCTTGATTAGAAATCAAGAAATTACCAATTTTCTTGTTTTAAGATTTTATATCCAGTTACAAGATTTTATTTCTTGTTTCAAGAAAAAAGATCTTGATCAGAAATCAAAGAAATGACCAATTTTCTTGTTGTGAGATTTTATATCTAGGTTCAAGATTTTATTTCTTGTTTCAAGAAAAAACGATCATGAGTTAGAAATTAAGAATTGACCAGTTTTCTTGTTTTAAGATTTTATATCTATGTTCAAGATTTTATTTCTTGTTTCGAGAAAAAAATCCTGATTAGAACTTAAGAAATGAACGATTTTCTTACTTTAAGATTTATATCTAGTTCCAAGATTTTATTTCTTGTTTCAAGAAAAAAGATAATGATTAGAAAAGAAGAAATCGGGACAAATTTTCTTGTTCCATTATATTTAAAATCTAAGAAAAACCAGATCTATATATACAGATTTTAAATCTTAAAGAACAATTATCTTCATTGAAAACAAGTTGTAATTGTTTTTCTTGTTTCAAGATCTTGATTTAAGAAAAATTATCTTCTACAGATGTCTTCTTTGAATGAAATCTTGTTTCACAATTGTAAATCTTTATTTAAGAGTAAATATATTAACTGGAAAAAAGGGGATAATACTCACATCTATAGCAGCCCTTTATTGCTTTTTCAAATAAACAGAATACGAGAGCTGTTTTGTTATCACGGGAACTATTCTGGCCAAGCCCCTAATTGGATAACAATTAGTTGTCTTTTTAAGATAGCTGAGTTTTTGGTCCAAACAAGAGCCAATACAGAATACGAGAGCTGTTTTACTATGTTACCTCAGGTGTTTTTTTGGCCTTGTTTCTTAAATCAAGAAATGTTTTCTTGAAAAAGGGCCGGCGGAAGAGGAGGAGGCGGGGGGCTTTAGCCCTTACGTGTTTAAAAAATTAAGTTGCATCATTTAGATCAGGTAAATACCAAACCGAGAGTTTTTTGTCCTTCCGCATTGTTCGCATATTTATCAAATGGAGAAACTATATAAATATAATAACCAGGCAATTTTAGGATTGGTACCCAATTTAGGATATATTAAAGTTATTATAACATATAATGCATGTTCCCAAATTAATTTTCTTCATTTGAAAATAAATATTTTTCGGCTCTTTCGTTGATTTCTCAAAACAAGAAATTATTATTAAATTATAATTATTAAAATGAGAAAAATAATTTGTCACTCTATCTACTTGTGGGAGTACCGTTGGTAGACATTTATCTTGTATGACGTCGTCGGTCACGTGTAGCATTTTTAGATTACAATTTACAAGGCGCGAGAGTTTGACTGGTTTGACTTTGACAGAGGAGCTGTTTGGTTTTTTAAAGAATTATTCGACGTTTTGGCGAGTTTATTTACCAAGAAACTAAAAGATGGATTCTATATCAACGGTAATTACGTTAGTTAGATTTATATGGAACAATAATTGATAATGTATTCAACTGCTGGTTCACGTTTTGCTTCCTGGCAACCGTCCTTCGCAGTCGTTGTTTGAAGATTAAGACGTTCGTCTGCGAAAGAAGCTAGAATTCAATAGATATAGCATTTTGTAATCTGCCTGGCTTTGTATTTGTATAGATGTATTGTATTAACACGCGTTTTCATTTATCGTTAAGATATTTTGTTCTGAGCTGTTTGAATCTTTACCGATGTCAAGCAAGACGAGGTAAATAATATGTCATGATAAAACCTTTGAATTTGCTTTGCTTTTGTATGGTCATCGCTGATTTCCCTCTACTTAACGTCGTAAGAACCTGTTAAGATTCTCCCTTGTAAGTTGTATGTTTATATGAGAGAGTATGTTAGTTGTGCTTTTGATGGTTTTAATTTCCATAAGTTGCGTATTGATATGTTGCTTTCAAGATGGCGGCTGCGACTCTTCACAACAGGTTTGAAATAATAGTTTTCTAGTGAAATAATAATTGAAGTAATGAGTATTTTATAATTGATTTTTCAGATCTGTGTGCCTCAATTTACCTGATTGACCTTAGTTTGCTCACATGCCACAAATAGCACTGCTCCAATTCAGCTGCCATTGACTGTTTATGGTTATTTACCTAGCTCTGCATTGGTTTCAGAAGTAAGTGAATGTTCTGAGTGTTTGTATTAAGTTTTTATAAAATAATTTGCCATATATATATCCAGCTCTGCAGCTGGTTTCAGATGCAAGCATGCATGAGGTTATGTAAATGTAAATGTATCAGTCAAATCCCCCTAGGACACTGCAGCCTGGGGAGTTTGAACCCAAACATTTGCTCGGGGGTCGGGCATTAGATAATACTGTACAGTAATCTGAGCCTCGTTCCCTTTGGGCAGCAAAAGGCAGCCTACAGTAGACAAATTTAGCAGAGTGACATACCTAGGAGGTAAAGGGTAAATAGTATTTATATAATAATTTGATATTTGAAAACACTGAATATTGCTGTTGTTGCTTTCATGTTTTCCCCGGGCTGGGTAATTGCCACATATTTTTGGCCCACCGCGGGGCATTTGCACCTTACGTTTCATCCCCACTGCGGGGAATTAGCAGAATTTTTGAATGCCCGGGGGGAAAATGTCAAATGCCCGGGGTTGGGGTATATACTTCATGGTAACACTAGACCGGGTTTCCATCTGTTTTTTATACCCCTAACCCTAATCCTAACCCTAACCCCACCCCCAACCCTAACCGTAACTCTAATCCTAACCATAACCCTAACAATAACCGTAAAATACGGTGGGAGACTATATGTATTGTTACCATGAAGTATATCCTGGGGATGGGCATGCTTGGATTTGACTGATACATAAACATGGATATATGGTATCGCATTTGCATTTTCAGACAATTTTCTTAGCATTGTTCTATAAAATAAATAGAAAATGGCCTGGGCACTCTATATAACCTGCTGCAAACACTCTAGTGAATTTGTGAGAATTTGAAAGTACGCCATACTTAGATAAACACTCAGCTTAGTTCATGCAGCTCATGCTCTTGCAAACTTTAACATTCTACCAAACATACTCTTGTGTCTGCATCAGGTTGTATAAATACTAAATACAGGTACCATTTTCAGTTTATGGTCTTTTCATCTCCAGGGCTTTTGTCACTATATGTTGCATTGTTTCCATATATACAAAAGTCTACAAGTGGTGTAGTTTAGTCTGTACGTAAAGGGAAAGCGTTAAAACAATGATCAAAATGGCAGTCTCTTGAGTCATTAATTGTGTCCTGTCTGGCCCAAGCTGGTTTGTTTGAACACAATCAGTGGATGCTTTTTAACAATGAATGATGACAAAACAAACAAGTGTTGTTCAATTCAATCAAAACAATTATTGCTTGCAATTAACTGCAGTTATGTACACTGCTTATTGAGCAACTGTCCCCTAAGTTTACTTGCATGTTGTTGAAGGTGCATCAGCGATTGTGATATTTCTGAAGATCTTTAAATCCACTCCACAGATGTTGAACTTCTGTGTAACCAAAGCAACTCACTACAGCACCAAACAATTTCACTAGTCTTTTATTTTTATTTATTTTTTATTTTAAAAAATTTTCCCAAATGCAGGTGCAACTACAAAAGGACACGAGGTCCCATACTAGATAGTACACTATATCACCTTCATTTATGGTGAATGAATATCCATCTGCCAATTTCTGAAGATCATTTACTATTGGTGTTAAGATTTTATTTTGACCATATTTCGAGACATATTTTGCCCTCACAATAGCAGTAGTCGGGTGGCACAAAGTTTTGACTGAATGCTAGGAATATGTGTTTTCCCACATGGCTTCCCAGTGGGTTCCAAATTTCAACTTCATCATGATACAGGATTGTTTGCAGTGTATCTGGATGCTCTTGCAAAATTATTACTTAATCCTTTAGGATATGAGCAGCCAGACCAGTGGCAACAAAGACGACAAGGTTATGCTCCTGGGCAATTGTCCTTAAATTAGGGAAAGAAATTTTCCTATCATTTGATGGAACTGAGGTGTTGAAATCTGTTGCGGCCTTTCACGGAACCTTTTACTTAATGGATTTGGACTGCCCTGCAAACTGGCTGATCTCCTTGTCTTTGTTGCAAGCAAATGTTTTGGCAGATAACATGTTTCACCCGTTTTGCCAAGAGGAAATTTCCAAGGCACTGAAGGAATTAGATGTCAAGTACAATGAACCATAGATTTTGTCTGCTTTAGCATAAACTACTGTATATAGTTCTCAATTGAACTTATTAGAAGAGATGGCGATTTGTATGTTTAACAACAATTCTGTGCATGCAGAAAATAGTATTTCTTATTGGATTAATCTGAGCCCAATATTACAAATTATTTAAGTTGACAATTCAATATTGGCCAAGACTTATTTTAAGATATATTTTCTTCTTAAAACAATAATTTCATTTTTGGCAGTGTATATTTCAAGATAAATTATTTAAAGTGAAACTTGTCTCTGTATTGGACAGAGTAAAAGAAACTTTTTGTAAGATTATTTTTCTTGTTTTGATAATATTTCCCCCTTAATTTAAGATTAATTTTCTTACCAAGAAAAAAATATCTATTTGGGACAATCTTGATAAGATTTTTTTACTTGTCTTGCAAGATTAATTTTCTTCATTTAAGATAAGTTTTCTTACCAAGATAAATTATCATCTTTATGGGACAAAAAGTAGAAAAATCTTGTTAAGATTTCTTTTCTTGTTTAGACAAGATTTTTTTTCTTAATTTAAGAAAAATAATCTTATTAGGATAATCTTGACAAGATAAATTATCATGTGTATGGGACAAGAAAATATTTCTTATTTTAAGACTTATTTTCTTGAAACAAGTTTTTTTTTCTTAAAACAAGAATTTTATTTTTTGCAGTGTAGATTTGTAGTTCAAAAACCTTTCAGGAAGACAAATTAATGTTTAAATTGAAACAGACGGCGGAGCCTGGGTACGAGTTTTGCAATAATATAATTTATTTATTTTGTATCGTGAGACGGTCACGGAATGCTAAATTTTTTTATCGTGATTTTTGCTTCATTATTAGCTGGAAAATGGAAAACTAATACATAATTTGATTCAACTAAGCTGGAAATAACTATATTATACAAAAACTAAGGTATTTTGGTTTGCTTTTCTTTCCTTATCCAAATAATGCAGTTTTACCGAACTAAAGTAACTCAAGTATTTTACCTTGTATAATAAAAAAATGAATATGTTATTGAATATGAATATATTATCGGGCCGTTTTTGAGACCTCGGCAAATATTTCTCTATCCGGACCGACCAAAAACGGTAAATAACATATATATAATATAATATAATATAATATAATATAATATAATATAATATAATAATATAATATAATAATAATAATATAATACAATACAATATAATATATATGTTATTTACCAGCTGGGAGGTTCGGATAGAGAAATATTTGCCCGAGGTCTCAAAAACGGCCCGAGGCCAAGGGACGTTTTTGAGACCGAGGGCAAATATTTCTCTATCCGGACCGACCAAAAACGGTAAATAACATATTTATTTTTTATTATACAAGGTAAAAGACTTGAGTTACTTTAGTTCGGTAAAACTGTATTGTTTGGATAAGGAAAAAGAAACAAACCAAAATACTTTAGTTTTTGTTTAATATAGTTATTTCCAGCTTAGTTGAATCAAATTCTGTATTAGTTTTCCATTTTCCTGTTAATAATGAAGCAAAAATCACGATAAAATTTTTTAGCATTTAGGATTCCGTGACCGTGGTCAAAATATAGTAAAATTCCGCCCGCTGCTGCAGCCAATCAGTTGCAGGAAAGGCTAGGATTCCGCCCGCTCACGATACAAAATATATATATAATATAATAATAATAATAATAATAATATAATATAATTTATTATATAAAATAGAGTATATATAAACATAATATATATATAAACTAATAAAAGTGATAATCTCATATGTGTGATTATTTATGGTAATCGCACATGTGACGATTATCACTGATACAGCACTATAGTTTAAAGCTGTTTTTCTAAGCAATTGGACATTTTTATATAATAAACAGAAAAATACATGGATGCTTGGAAATATGAAATTTATTTCCCGTGTTAACCAGGATATCTCACTCGTTCGATTCCACACATCCATTTCTATATTTCTATATAATAATAATATAATAAATTAATAATAATATAATATAATATAATAATATAATAATATAATAATATAATAAATATAATAATATAATATAATATATAATATAATATATAATATAATATAATATAATGTAATATAATATAATATAATAACACAAATAGTTATATAGTTTGATTTGGCTTCCTGTGGTTGCAGTGCTGAAATTTGAGATCATGGTCGGAGATCTGTTAAATTATTATATTAAATTATTAAAGACATCAAATCGTTGAAAACAATTTAGTAATTTTTAATTATTAAATTTTTGTATTATGATATCCTCGTATTCGTACGTGATCTTTGTAGATTTTAAGATGAGCAGTTGTTTTGTTTTTTGTATGGTGTGAGCTAACACTACAGATCATGTTTTATTTCACATATTCTCTGAAGTCAGGAGGCAATGCCTGAACAGGTGGAAACCTCAGCAGTTAGCAATAACCATTTACGTGGTATTTCCACAAAGTTCATTCACTTTTTTTAATTTGTACTTAAATTCTTTCATAGTCTAAAGTCAGAGCACAAGATCAGCATTTTCAAAAAACCTGTGAACGAGCTTAACCATCAATATGGAGGTGAAAACAAATGTCCATGGAGTTTGTTGCAGTTGAAAGGTATGTATCGTGTTTTCTTTTCAGTAATAAATTATTTGTTCCATATTCTCTAATTTTATAAATTAAGGGTGATTATGTACATTAAATCTTAAAGGTGCAGTGCAGTCCGTTCTGCGCATGTATGATATTTCAAACGTTGGGGACCCCACATGTCAACAAACTTTAACGGAATAGATTTGCGACAGTTCGAAAGAGAGTATTCGTTAAATGTGGCGAAGGCACGAGTGGTAGTTTGATATATTATCCACATTTATGAACCAAACAGCTTCTTATAACACGCTTTTTAGGCGGAAAAGCTCAAGCGTGTGAAAAAAATCCGCAATACTTCATGTTCAATGTTTATATAACGCAATGTAAACAGAAACATGGACATGCGCAGAACGGACTGGACGGCACCTTTAAACTTATTTTTAAAATTATTTTTTGTGGCATTCAGACAAGAACATGTATGTTTAGTGCTTTGCATGATTATATTTATTGTGTGCACACCATTTTGGTCTAAATTATGGAAAATGCGCATCACGTATGTCATGAACTCTTTATTTACCAAAAAATTGCATATAGTTTTTTTTCAACTAATTTGAACCATTAGTTTGGTAAATATGATTTTATGTACATCACCATACGCCTTTCTGGGCTCGTTCGTGTTTCTCCAATTCAAATTAATATTTTGCTCCCAAGAAGGCTGAAGGGCTAATTAAGAGATACACATAACAGAATATTTAAAATGTGTGCCATTATAAAAGAGGTCTATTGGTATGTATATAGATGTTTCATTGGAAGTTTCTAATATGAACGTTATTTTGATTCTTGTATAGAAAGTTGCAAAAGAGGTTGACCAGGCAAACGTTGCTGAAGTTATGATGGCATCCTACTGTATATTTCCAATGAAGATAGTGACTCTTCACAATCGCAGAGTACTGAATTGAAAAATATCAAGAGAAGGCTGGATAAATTCCATCAGAAACATTAACAGATCAAGTGGAAAAAAGAACATTGGCATGAGTAATTGGGGGAAATTCTCAAAGAGAAAACCAGAGAACTGTCCAAAATATTGTACAACAGAAGCACCAGAGGCAACCGATGTCCACGCAATTGGAGTTGGCTGACAAATATTGAAACAGACTTCAAATATAGACAGCTACAGTTGTACTTTTTTATTGATTTCCAACTGAAACTGGTCTGTGCAAATTAAGGCTTTGTCTGCCTCATTGTAGATTAAAATTTGCTTTTAACAAACATAATAATAACTTACACTTACTGAAATTAAATAAGGCCACGTAACGTTATTTTGATGGTGATACTGTACATTAGTAATATATATATTTAGACGATATCAATATGTGACATACCTCATGATGTCATTGATATACATGAATATGCTAATACCAGAATAAAAATATTGTAAATTGTACAATGTATATTTTGTTTTGAATTTTTTCCCAAACTGGTGCGATAATTGTACCAAGGTTGATAAAGCAATCATTAACACTGCTTTACACACCTTAAACTAGGTGTTAAATCTGTAATTTCGTGCTGTGATTACACGTATTTAACAACGCGTTATAAACGGAGATAAATGTGCGCGAACTATAAACGTGATTGAAGGTATCTTTACACGTATTTAACAACGCGGTGTAAAGGGAGATAAATGTGCGCGAACTTTAATCAATGGTGTTAAACATGGATAAACGTGATTGAAGGTATCTTTACACGTATTTAACAACGCGGTGTAAACGGAGATAAATGTGCGCGAACTTTAAACAATGGTGTTAAACATGGATAAACGTGATTGAAGGTATCTTTACACGTATTTAACAACGCGGTGTAAAGGGAGATAAATGTGCGCGAACTTTAAACAATGGTGTTAAACATGGATAAACGTGATTGAAGGTATCTTTACACGTTTTTAACAACGCGGTGTAAAGGGAGATAAATGTGCGCGAACTTTAATCAATGGTCTTAAAGTATGGTAAATGGAAATTTAACATTGTTTATTCGCTTTTAAACTGACAGATTAAATGTAGCTTTATCAAGATTTATAACGTCTTTACACAGGGGGTGTAAAGCCGTCATTACACAGCTTTATTATTGTGGTATAAAGGTCTGTAAAGGGACCTTTCACACCATTACGCTATATGATTAAAGTTGGATAAAGCAATCATTAACACTACTTTACACCAGCATTAACCTGTGGTTAAATTTGCGATTTCGTCCTGTTTAAAGAGATGGTACAGAATAGAGATAAAGCTCCATTACTCGTGATTTGTAATAGTCTACTAGTTAGTTTCTATGTAATCGCAGTGCAAAAACTTGTTATCACAGTGCAAAAATATGTTATTACAGTGCAAAAAAATGTTATCACAGTGCAAAAACTTGTTATCACAGTGCAAAAATCTGTTATTGCAGTGCAAAAACTTGTTATCACAGTGCAAAAACTTGTTATCACAGTGCAAAAACTTGTTATCACAGTGCAAAAATCTGTTATCACAGTGCAAAAACTTGTTATCACAGTGCAAAAATCTGTTCTTACAGTGCAAAAACGTGTTATCACAGTGCAAAAACTTGTTATCACAGTGCAAAAATCTGTTATTACAGTGCAAAAACTTGTTATCACAGTGCAAAAATCTGTTATTGCAGTGCAAAAACTTGTTATCACAGTGCAAAAACTTGTTATCACAGTGCAAAAACTTGTTATCACAGTGCAAAAATCTGTTATCACAGTGCAAAAACTTGTTATCACAGTGCAAAAATCTGTTATTACAGTGCAAAAACGTGTTATCACAGTGCAAAAACTTGTTTATCACAGTGCAAAAATCTGTTATTACAGTGCAAAAACTTGTTATCACAGTGCAAAAACTTGTTATCACAGTGCAAAAAATCTGTTTATTACAGTGCAAAAACCTGTTATCACAGTGAAAAAACTTGTTATCACAGTGCAATAATATGTTATCACAGTGCAAAAACTTGTTATCACAGTGAAAAAATCTGTTATCACAGTGCAAAAACATCATCATTGAGATAGAGAAAGTTCTATGTGTACCGTACTGAACTTGTCAAGTGAAAACTTGTCATTTTGTGCTGTACAGACAAGCAAGTTTAAATTTAAGTTTGAATTAATATTGTCTCAAACATTTTCCTGTAGTATATTATTAATAAGTAATAGTATGATTTTTCGTGCAATTTGAAAAAAAAAACACACTCGTGAGTTTTGCAAAGACCCTTCTGACTCGTGCTATTTTGAGATATTTGAAAAACTAACTTGTGCATATTTGTTTCCAAATTGCACTCAAAATCATACTATTACTGTACCTATACAAAACCAGTAGAGGGCTACATATTAAAATAATAATGCATTATGATAATGGTCAACAGAAAGTAATCATGTGAGAGTGATAAACTTGAAATTTCACCCACTCAACTCTTTCATCTTATTAGATAATTTATGATGGCTGTAAAAAAGAGCATGGGAAACCTCTTTGTTTACTATTCTCACATTCCTTTCTGTTAGCTGTTACAGTAAGGTGCATCAAATTTTGGTGTGACAAACATTATACTGGTTTTGGTAGTATCACTTACCCCATTCCCTTTTTTTCTTGAAGAGGGGTAGAGACACTCTTACCCCATTACAGTCAAATGTCTTAAAATCAATTCAAATAAAGAACTTATCAATGAAATTGCTGGTTAAATAGTAAAAAATTGCTGGTTAAATAGTAGAGTATATAATGTTGATTTGGGTTAAGGCCCATACCACTAAACAAGAGATTAGCGATTAATTTAAGTGACAAAATTCCCCTTAACCTCAAAACAACTTAGACCCTAACCCCCTGCCTAATGAGTTTTCAGTTTTCTAACCCTAACCCCAGTTAATATGACTGCTGACCAACAAGAGACCACTGGTGGGAACTACACAGCTAAAAATCGCACAAGTTGTTGCAATGTTGTTGGCTGAAAAATACTGTAACAAGGCGGCTATCAAGCGTGAACAACATTGTTGAACGAACAATGTTGCTCATCATTGTTCCAACAACATTGTTCACAGGGTGCAGCACAACATTGTTCACGCCTGTTGACAACTTGTAACAGCTTGTGCGTTTTTACGCGTGTAGAACAACCATTGAGACCAATTAACAGTGAGGGAACTGGGACTAGCCCTAACACAACCCTAATCCTAACCATATATTAGGGTTACCTAAACCATACGCATGTCATGTAGGGTTAGGATTCTACCCGGTCTCTTCCTAAAATTAACTATTATCCTTAATTTACAAATCGCTCTGAATTAAGGATAATGGTTGTTAATCTAATGCTAGAACCCAACCCCAACACAACAAAGATCCTAACCCTAACCCCCCGCCTAATGGGTTTTCTAAATAATCCCCGTCAAAATTTTCTCCATCCCTAGCCCCCGACGCATCCACTCCCCTACTTGGCTAGCTAAGCTTATAAACAAGTGAGAGATACTAAGCTTGTGGGATAGTAATTGACTAACACACGCATGTGCGACTTTCACGATCGCCTCTAAATTAACCATTATCCTTAATTTAGAGCGACTTGTTAATTAAGGATAATGGTTAATTTAAGGTAAGAGATCGTGTTGTAGGATTATGTTAGGGACTGAATAATAAGCATATTTATGTTCTAGTCCCAGTTCCCTCGCAGTTAATTGGACCACTGACCTTATATATAACCTCAATATAATATATATAATATTAGTCCAATTATATATAGATCAGTGCCCGTGACACAGTAAAGGCACTAAAATATGTTGACACGATTATTTGACATCACAACCAATCAGCAGGCTTCTTCGCTCGAATCATATGACACTAATGTCCTACCCAGTCTTTTGGTGTCGTTTAGGCGCGAAATACGAATGGCAAACGTTCAACGCTAGCTTTAATAGCAACAACTATAAACTCAAAGTTATATCGCAACCTTTGCTTAATTAGCGGCATATATCTCAAAACTTCTAAATGATGAATACTTACCAAGCCAGTGACTTTGCTCCATACAGAAATGCATTTTTTCCGTAGCTTTAGTAGAATCGTGTCATTGTTGTGAGGACAATGAGGTCACTCATCTCGAGGCCAAAAAAGTCTTCCTCGTCAACTTGGTTTTCTATAAGCAGTTTAAGGTCGCTCGTAAAGTGTATCTCACTATTGTCGTAAATCAAAGGATACTTTATAATAACATATATATAATAATTGATACATTCTTGTCGAAATGGCCATATTTGACAATAATTTGAGGCCGAACGAGTTGTTTATCGATTCGAGTCACGCTAGTTAATATTGACGCTTGTTCGGAATATTTTCTGCCGTTTATTCCGTAAAACCATTCAATGAATAAAATAATCGTGAACGCGAAAGAAACGAACATTTATAGTTAAAACACTTAAATGCAATGTTCTGTGCTAGTGGATTATACACTTGGACAAACGCAACGCGGTATGTGACTAATATCTTACCTTTGAATGCGTCCATCAGTGCGCCCAGGTTTGACTGCTCGAGGAGTTCTAAAATGTCTTCTGATGTTGATACTTCGTGTATCGTTAAGGCCATCTCAAACAATAATTATCGCAAATAATTATAATAACAATAACGCAAATGATTTCGGAAGCCGCACGAGCAGCCCGGTGTTATTAAATCCACTGTTTGAACGAAAGAAGGAGGCCAGGTGGCAGATGAGGCCAACTCCTGTCATGCGGGCAGTCAAATAAACAAATCAGCGACGGCGAAAATGGTAGCCCGCCCCCAGTGCCGCCCCCTGTCGCTGACCACCCACGACTGTTGTGCCTAGAATAATAATAGTTCATTCACTCGAAATTCAGTCGATAGTTGATAGATCCACGATAGATCTGACATTCCGATTTAGTTTAAACCGTCGAAGGCTTTCCGCTGGAGAACATCATTTACTGATTGGGAAGACGTTGTACCGGATTACAGGCTTATAGCGCTGAGCTATTCGTCCCGAAGTTCGCAAAGATTGGCAAGCATTTTGCTCAGGTATAGTACGGTATAACGTTTCCTTTGTTTCTTCCTGCCCTTTCGGGTTTTACTATAAAACCCAAGGACCCCGAGCTATTGCAAATTATTTCAGTTGTTTATTAATAATCACGCGCGAATTTGCCTAAGTTCGGCATCTTCCACAAACTTTGAAGTTCATACCTTTTTAATTTATTGGGCTAGTATTTATTGGACTATATTTACAAACTAGAAGTTACTATCGCAAGGGAAGTGCTGCCTCGAAATCCAAGGCAGTCGTGATATTGTGCAAAATTACAAAAATAAGTGCTGGGCTTGTTGAAGTCAAAGTTGCAGCAGTGGAGGTAGTACAGCCTCATACCCATGCGGTTATGGTTTAGGAAATACCAGAGCAGTGAGTTCTTCAGCACATATATATGGAGCTCAGGCCAGCTCACAATGAGCTTGCTGGAGCATAGGTACTCACAATCTGTCCCTGGCACATTTACAGATGTCTCACATCTGCCCCAACCTTGTTGACTTGAACCCCCTTGTGTTGTAACCGTTCTCAACATCTATTCACAATATAGTTCATGAATATGTGTAATATTAAACAGATATAAATTGGACAGTTGCATAAAAATGCAATTGAACGTAAAGATAAAATAGTTGTATAACATACAGGTAGTTCTCTGTACAAGGCTTGCATAAAAATGCAGCTCAATATGAACACAATAAACTAAGTTAATCAGAATTTGTTTCTTGCATAAAATGCAGTTCAATATGAATGCAAAAAATTGACATTATAACAGTTGTCAGTTGATAAACTAAGTTAATCAGAATTTGTTTCTTGTAATAAAAATGCACAGCTGTGTACGAGGGACACGGATGTGCATTGTTCTGCATGAATAAGAAACAATGAACTCACACCAATATACACCTAAAATACAAGGAAAACTGTATTCACAAACAAAACAAATTGACAAGTTTGCCCATGACAAGTTACAAGTGACGCTATAATGGCAAGAAATCGCAGATACCTCGCAGTCACTGAGCCATATTTCCGTTTGGTGAGCGTTTAACAAGAACATTAAGTATACATAACTATCTTAGTCGTCTTACCTTGACAAGAGAATACTTCCTCACTCAGAAGGCCGAACAGATCGTTCAAACTTCACAGCAACAGCGAATGGTAAGGAACTTTAATGCACGTGATAAAACTTATACGTCACAAAAACGTCATAAAACTGAACATCTCGACAAACACAAATTTACACAAATCGAGATTTCGTTGACTATACATAGTTCCGCGAAGAAGTCTGGGTACGAGAACACAGCAACCCAAGTCAAGATTAGTGTGCTGCCTACGGCAGCAAAATAATACAAAACACAACTGCAGCTTTTGTATTAAATTTATTCAGGGTTTTCCCCAGTTGACCTTTACTTTTGAGACTCATTTAATATGCATTGCATATCTGACATATCTGACTGTACATGTCATTAATATGGCCTTTGGTGGTGGGGATTTGATATTTATTGCATTTCATTTATGCTGACATTAGAGTACTAAGCCAGGCCTAGAGATAAGTAATGCATTAATAATACATTACTATCCGATTCCAAATCTTAAATATATATATATATATATATATATATATATATATATATATATATATATATATATATATATATATATATATATACAGCGAAACACGTGTCTGTAGATATTGTACTATATATATATATATATATATATATATATATATATATATATATATATATATATATATATATAATATATATATATATATATATATATATATATATATATATATATATACTGATGAAGGGCTCTGATGAAGGGCTCCGCTCGAAACGTCAGTATCTCGTCACTAAATTATTGGCAAAATAAATATATGATAAATAAAATAAATACCTTTTCACTTTGCTATATTATTCAAAACACTGTCTACGCAGCACTCTACTTTTATATATATATATATATATATATACAGTATATAAATTATGGATAATTTTTTGGAAATTCCTTCGGGCACCCCTTAGGATAAATTGAGATTCAAGAACCCATAGGACATCCAAATCCCTCAATAGCGGGGTGAGGCTTTCCATGCCAGAATCACTGGAAAATGTTTCAAGTGTTTACTAGACATACTGATGAGCTTTGATATTGAGTGAAACAGGCAGATATATTGCTGTTGCTATTTTTACTGCATTGGTATTTCTACTGTGATGACTTGACCCGGCTAGTCTTTCAAATATTTTGGTAACAAGAACATAATTTTGATGAACTCCCCCTGGAATAGTAATTTTTTTTTGACTAATGTAAAAAATTCCTGGATCCGCCCCTGTTTACTATTAAGAAGAATTAATGAAAAATCGCACACATGTTTGGCGAAATATTCATAATACCACAAGTGCGAAGCATATGCAAATTCATAGTTTACGAAATTTTACTACGAAGCGGATAAACTGATGTTTGTAAATATTAAAATCCAACATCCCGGATGTAATTTTTTACTAGCCAAGCGTATTTACAAAAAATACCACAATAAAAAAAATTAATTACTCCTAGTAAAAAATTTATGTTTAATATTGATGACATCAGGAATGAGTAAAATTGATTGAAATGGTATTTGCTGCCTATGTGAGCATACCAGTCTTGACTTGGGTTGCTGTGTCCTTGTGCCCAGATCTCTTTGCGGACCTATGTACATTATAGTCAATGAAATCTCGATTTGTGTAAATTGCCCTCTGTTGAGATGTTCAGTTTTATGACGTTTTGTGACGTAGAAGTTTTATCATGTGTATTAAATTTCCTGCCTTTCGCCGTTCAGAACTTGTCAACGCTGTGAAGTTTGAACGATCTGTTCTCCCTTCAGTGAGGAAGTATAAGACGACTAAGATTATGTGTACTGTACTTAATTGTTCTTGTTGAATGCTCACAGAAAATATGGCTCAGTGACTGTGAGGTATCAGTGATTTCTTGCCATCACAGCATCACTTGTCATGGGCAAAATATATCATGATATCAAATTGTTTTGTTTGTGAATACAGTTTTCCTTCTATTTTAGGTGTATATTGAGTTCATATACTTAATACAATGTCTGGTAGCAACAAAATAATAATGAACAGTTTGTCTCAATATAAATGCAGCATCACTTCCTTCAACAAGGAAACTAAAAGAGACATGTTTTTTCTTTACTGTGAAAGCATATATGAATACACCATCTCCTCAATCTTTGGCACTACGTCTATTTATGCTATGATCACATTCAACTACAAACATCTAACTTGAATTTGAGGAAATAATTATCTACAGTGGTTTCTACAATTAATTTGTGCACAAAGCTGTAAAACTACATATGTAATAAACTGTACATCATGGAATTATTTACCTCAACTTTGTGAAAACTCAGTGGACAATGGAAATTATTTGTTTGCAAGTTCTTTGGGAAAATAAAATACAGTAGTTGCAGTGGTGTATTCCCAAACGACAACTACATTATATGTGGAATCGTGCACATGTGCAATGAACTAATACATCACAGAGTGTATTGTATTCTTTACAAGAACTCCAATAAAAGTTACGCAATATAAACAATGGATCAACAATACCAGAAACCTCTGTTAGATACCATTTCTGGTTTTTATTTTGTCAGTGCTTTGCTTTGCCATCACATATCAGACACTTGCAAGTTACAATTCCACTGACAGTTTTACCACAGTACTAAAGAAGCATGATTTATAGTGTCAGTGATTTATCGGAAATTTGTTTGCCAAACATCAAACATAGTCATAATTTATGAATACTGTGTATGCAGTCAAATTCAAAAGCCTTGCCAATTATATTCAGATGAAGTGATAGTTATTTGTAATTTAAGTCTGCTGTATTTAAATATAATAAAATAATTGAAAACAATGTGTACATACTACAGTATGTGAGTCTGTTACAATTTATATAGTCAATCACAGGGTTCATTTTGGAAATTTTATTAAAAATGGCTTCCGATGGCTTTTGAGGCAGCACTTCCCTTGCGTTAGTAACTTATAGTATAATGTATATAATATTAACTTAAAATAAACTTAAAATAAAATTTATTTTGTTAAATTGACCATTATGTATTGGTTATTTAAACCAATTCCATTTGGTTGTACTAAGTCACCTGTTATTATTGGTTACATTAATCACTGTTTTTTGGTTGAAACCAGGGCGCTTATATATAGGGCGGTGCAACGGCAATGGGCGAGCTGATCGATGTGTGATGCGGGGACTGGTTACGAGTTTGCACCTCCGGGGAAAACCCAGCAGAGGGAAAATCAAAACAAACATGGCAGGTAATGCAAGTACGCTTGAAGTAGAAGTCTCTGAACTGTGTTTAGAGGAAGATGCGGATAGCGAGATCAACCTTAATGATCAGTACGACTTTTCGGTTGATTCTGCTACCATATATTCTGGTATAAATGACAAGAATTTAGAGTTATTTCTGCAAACGCTCGCCAAAATATACGACCCGCAGTCAAACGAGAAGTGTGTAATAACAATGGCTTTGAAAGCATTGTTAGACGTTACAAAGACTTGTTTCGTAAAAGAGTTTCTGAAAAGTATATTAGAGATGTTTAACTTTTGCTTTTGCGAAACAGAAGCACAACAAGGCACGCAGAATAAAGCTATCAAGTTGGAGAAGATGTTTTTAAAAGAAAGGTCGAGTGGTCCACGCTACTGTGCCGTAAAACAATCGTGGCAAAACTTGATTTTTAATCCGGAAACGAGCGATGCTGTACTTCGTCAGGTTTCTGTTGAACTACTGCAACAGGTTCTTCAGCATTATTGGTCGACAGGTAGCAGCAGTTATTGTAAGAAAGACGATAAGCGTGAGCCAAACACATTTTCTTATGCTGCTCGCTGTCACGACGATCACGAATACGAAAGTATTAGGGACCACGCAGGATGGGCAATTAAAAGAGCCAGAGATGTCCTTATGAAATGGCATAACGAAATACCAGCGAAGGAGAACGAAGAAAGTGCATCAACGGTTATTTTCGCGGACAAGTCGGCTGCTCTGTCTTTGATATCGCGTTTAGGAGAGGACATTAAACAACCCGATGAAAGCTACAGGTTTCGCGTCCATGAACATGTTATACCTTTTTTTGTTTTTCTCCACGTTTTGGTTGAATATCTACTAAACCCCAGCAATCTTTTAGCTCAAAAAGGAGACGTTTTAATTGAATGTTTAGATCAAATGTCAAAAAATAAGGAATTGAGGAAACAATGGATGGATCTGACACCTAATTCAGATATAATATCGTCGGTTGTTGTGTTGCAAAGAATTGTTACATTTTTTGTAAAATCAAAACAACAAATATTTAGAGAAAAGGAAGGTCTTAAACCTAACAAAAATAGTATGGCGTTACGACAACAATTACGGCGGTCTCAATCTCTAAAGGTTGCTTCAACGTAGAACCCCTCCCACATAAAAATTCATTCAGAAATTGTACAATTAAGGTCAAACTTCAAATGTCCTGTCAACGTTGCAGAATTTTTACAGAATCTTAAAACTTTAACGCAGTCAGAAACAAGAAAATATTTTGGGAAAACTTCAAGGAAAAGAACTAGCAAAGATATTAAAAGCTTTAGGACAGCCAGCATTTCTTGGGAAGAAAAAAGAAAAACAGATTTCAACCCTTGTCGAAGTTGTAAAAGGAGGGATATTAACTATTGAATTTCCTGTTGAGGTAGGTGTTACTATTAACACATGCAAGTACATTGTCATGGGCAAACGTAAATAAGAACATTTATTATTTAAATACATACAGTAAGTAAACCAAGAACTCAAACCATTTGTTCTCTACAGCTCTACACTTATATGTATATGAATGAAGTAGTTGCTTGTATAAAGTTACAAATCAATCAAATCTAAGTATATATATTATATTCTACATGACACCGTGGGACACTATAACCTACATAGTGATATAAATATAATACATACGGGTATAATATATAAATTTTAAAGAACACACAAAAGAATACATGTACTGTATATAATAACCGATTAAAAATCAGAAGACCTTTTCAAACAAGCACTACAAAAAAAATATTTTGGAAATAATAAACCTATTTTAGGAGTTTACTGTATCAAAAAATATTAATTTGTTAAATTCTGGGGGTTGCATGTGTGACTGAGGGCATGTAAGATTGGCACACTTGGATTTGCCTGATCAATGCAAATACAAATAGCCAGTATTATAGACCTATTTCACCAACATACAGAACTTCAGCACCTGAAATATGGAATTTTGTGCCCTTTCAAATAAAAACTTTTATGAGTCTGATATTTGAAATATGTTCATATTTTTAAACAAGGACAATACCAAAATCTACTTGCAGTTCTTAAATATCTGTTGTACAAGAGTTGGTTCAAAGCCTGGATAGCTCATCCAGTAGATAAATCCTATTCTGTGAATATATTTTATATCCACTGAATAGCGATCTGAGAAAATTAGCAAGTGAATACCACTATTCATGTTTTCAACAACATATTCACCTGCTATTTTGTCTCAGTACAATAACTATTGAATGGATAGAAATGAATCAACTAGAACCATGCTTCAAACAACTGGCCCCTGTTCACTTCAGAACATTTAGGATATGGAATGCATACAATTTAGAAGGGAGTAAAATGTTGGTTCTTATTAGTGTTGACTGCAGTGTATACTAGTTATTCCCTCCATTAAATATGACTTTACAGTACAATTTCTATCTTACAGTTGACAAAATAGTGGAATGGAGTGTTAAAGATATACTGGCCACATATTTCTTGTAAAAATACCCTCAACATTATTTCTCTTTGGAAGACTGGTGTCACTCTCTTGCTCTCTACTATGTTCAATTTCATCATTGTCATACACATTTGTTTGTTTCTTAGATAATAATTTTGTGGCCGAATAAGTAATTGCGCTATTTACATTGTACCACCACATGCCTGCTTTTGTAATGAAAAGAATGATTCGACTATGTCTTGACTGATTCTCTTAGGAATAATATAATGACTTCCATGGAGGGATTGAAATTCAGAACTTTCTATGAATTTCACCAATTCTATAAATCCATGAATTGAGACCTGCAAGAAAAAGGGCAAGGTTATATTCCAATATCCAACTCATGATTGCTTACAATATAGTGCTTAAAATTGTTAAAACCATTGTTCACAAGGTGAACAGAGGCTCAGTTAGAATTTAAAAGGCAGGGGTGGTTAAAATTACTGTATTTCCATAATTTTAATACAGTTTGAGTTGGCCGATATGATGATGCATTGTGGTATTTATGTACAAGGTCTATAACACAACACCCCTCTCTAATTGAACCCCTTGTGAAGCACAACATTGTTTACAAATTTGGCAATGAAATAATAATAATACCTATAAGCTGTATTAAGATACATGCATAGTATTCATTAAAGTATATTGTTATATACCAAAGACTTTCCTTTGCCAAAGATGAAATCTTATTGGTCAAATCATGGTCACGTGTTGTTCAACAAACTCAATGTTTCTTTCTGCCGAAGAAAACATTGCACTGTTTCCCTCTGATGTCAACACAATGAAGAAGGAAGCAGTGTGATGTTTATATTAAAAATGTATTGGTATATAACAAAATGCTTGTTGACTTTTGCCTCGAGAAACATCGAGTTTTACAGTCCCTCAGGTTTCAATGTCATCCTCGGGTTAAAGCCCTCGGGTGACATCGAAACCTTCGGGTCCGTAAAATTTGATGTTTCCTTGCTGCCAGTCAACAAGAATATAATATAAAATAAAGAGAATAATACATAGATGTGTGAAAATATATAATTTATTTTGAGCAGGATAATCTGTTCAACACAAGAAATAAATTTCATATTTCCAAGCATCTATGTATTTCTGTTTATTACCATATAACAAGCCTTCATGACAGGACATTTATGAAGATGTTGACATTAAAAATAAAACCATCTAATCATTGATTTACACTGTACCTGTAAATCAAACATTGTTTGCCAAGTGATAAAGTGTGATGATCTCTCAGATTTAGTTGGAAATGCACAATCAAGTTCATTTAAGTTTCACCTCAAGTAGTGATTTGTTTGTGAACAGGAATTGCAACATACTGCATCTTCAGT
>JAYKKM010000429.1:195000-255000 GCA_035772405.1 Chrysogorgia sp. JL179-B06 | reverse complement strand
GATCACGAAAAGAAGGAGAGTTATTTTACAAAAAGGGGACGGATTCTTACCTTTTCTACTCGCTCCTGTCTTAGAACAATTGGCGAGCTTTCTAACCAAATAATGGAGTATGTCAAAAGACTGGTTCTGGTCCCTGATCACATGCCGGCTACAAAGAAACCCTTGGTTCTTCCACTGACTGCTCAAGTGAACCAGTTGGACTCGGAAATGGACAGTTTGATGCAACGTCAAGATATAACACAAGACGATAAAGTGAAGTTGTATAATCAGACATATTTCAACGCTATCTCAATTACTATGACAAACGAATGCATCGGCCTGTTCCTGTAAGTATTGCCCACACCCAGCCTATCGCAGCAGAAGGAACAGACCCTGAACCTTCAACAGAGACAATGCCTGAACCACCTGGAGAAATCGAGAGTGATATCATAGAAAGTGTACCTTCCACGATGAAATCAAGAGCTGTACAACTGATAAAGAAGATAAAAGCAAATAAAGATGTGGTTGGTTGGAACGATCAAGGGCAGATGGTTTTTGAAGGAAGAACTATTCCGGGTACTAACGTTATTGATTTAGTCAACGACACTCTGCGTCAAAGAAAGAATTTCAACCCTGCGGGGTGGCAACTGTTCGCAAAAGCTTTAGGACGTTTAAATGTACCCGAAGGAATCGTCAGAAACGAAGAGCGTTTACATTTGGTGAAGGAATATAGGAACAAGCCTTCGTCTACTTCTAGCGACCCCCCTCTGACGCCCTCACTACAGTCTCCAGGGGCACCAGCGAAACCAAGAAAGAAACGTAGAGACAAAAATCCATATAAATGGCATTCATAATCTTTTTGTAAACATTTTATTGAATAAATATTTTTTACAATTACAACGTGCATGTCTTTTTTTATTCTGACACAAAATACCATTTATGTATAAAATCACGAACTAGTGTATCGTTCCAATCCTTTTGATCAGTAAACATACTAACAATAGTTGACATGGGAATATTTCTGCTACGATGTAAAGCATAAAATAAACAGTATTGTCCACACACACGAGACCACGGTGACTGTAAAGTCTTTCCATTCCAAGTAAATGTACTGCTATGATCTTGTAGAAAGGTTTGAAAGTTTCTGCTGTAAAATTCTGGGTTTTGTCCATAAGAATCGAATAATTCGCCTTTTCCATCCGATATTATGTAAACAGCTACCCAGTGTGTACCAGGTCCCTCGCTGGGATCCACGTTTATAATAAAACCTCTAGGTATTTTCTGTATCTGACTTGGAAAACGATCCGAGGGTAAAACATCTGTAAACACTGATTTGGCATATGGGTCATTTTGTAAAACACGTAGCAGTTGACGTGTGTTCATTTTAGCTTCTGAAGTCACTTAGCACGTTACGGCTGGCATCAATCTCGATAAGATTTTGAAATTCTCCAAATACCACGATATTTATAGCCCCAGTTAGAGCCGTACCGAACTTGCATTCCAAGGAGACGTTGCCATCCCTGATAGGTTGAAAATGATCTCCAACACATAGATCAGCTGTTAAATCAAACACGTACAGGGTATAGCCATTTGCATACTCGTCTCGAGTAATACCGTTGCCTTGATTCTGAAACATCTTGTTGGTACCAGAATACAGCGTTTGGAATGCTGAAACATAGTTGGTCCCTGTTGCTCCGGCGAACTTTAGGTGAAATGGTTTGCCAGGCCGGTGTTCTCCATTCACTGATAATGCAAGAAATGTTGTGTCGTAGTTCTTAAAATTGAAAGGATTCTTGTTATAAACTCCGTTGTAAGCATCTGCATCCACCATCCCAATCACAACTCTATCGGGAAGAAGTCCTTGGAATACATTCTGTTGATCTCCAGACATATTTCCCGTTGGTACGGAGAACACTTTGCAGTTTACACGATTGATAGGGTACTTGGCGGTGATATGTTGAAGGGCCTGGGTATGACCTATCATTGTAGTGGACGAAACGTTAACACGGCGAGCGCGAAACACGCATTCTTCCAGAACCACTTTAAACCCAGGAGCTTCCGCGGATGAAACCAGGCAAAAGGGAGCTCTTGATCTCACTAGTTTGAGCTTGATCGGAACAGCGCCAAGGATGTAGCGTTCTTGTGCGAACAGATCCGAATGAATTCTTCCTTCCATCGCCACAGACTTGCTTAGGCTTGTATGTGCGTGACGTTCCTTTAATCCTTTGTTCGCATCGGCAACTTCTGCAAGTGGATTGACGGCATCCATCCGTCCAGCCTGGTCTTTGTAGAACAACGCTGAAGTTAAGTGAGACGATTTAGCGTCTTTGCTAAAGTTCAATACAGTTTCTATATATGCTCGGTAAGGATACCAAGTGCTTGATGGTGTGACCAGTTTGTTGTTCAGATAAATTTCCAGTTGAGAAAATAAGGCATGCATCCATAAATTAACAGGACCCACTTGGGCGGTGCCTGGTAAGTTAGTTCCATCTCCATTCGTTATCTTTGCTTTTACGTGAAGGTAACTGTTTGCCAAATCGGTGTAGACATCAGAATTTGCGGCACACAGAAACTCGATAGTGTCCGAAGTTCCAATGCTTGAAAGAGGGTCAATGTCTTCCCAAAATCCTTTGTTCATTTCAACTTGAGTGTCAGGAACAGAAAATAAGTCCAGTTCCGATTTTCCACATGAACAGGAATCTTTATGTAAAGTCTCGTAGCCTTGTGCCATTATTTAAGAAAAGTAGGGTTTTTTTTTTCAGTTGACGTGTGTTCATTTTAGCTTCTGAAGTCACTTAGCACGTTACGGCTGGCATCAATCTCGATAAGATTTTGAAATTCTCCAAATACCACGATATTTATAGCCCCAGTTAGAGCCGTACCGAACTTGCATTCCAAGGAGACGTTGCCATCCCTGATAGGTTGAAAATGATCTCCAACACATAGATCAGCTGTTAAATCAAACACGTACAGGGTATAGCCATTTGCATACTCGTCTCGAGTAATACCGTTGCCTTGATTCTGAAACATCTTGTTGGTACCAGAATACAGCGTTTGGAATGCTGAAACATAGTTGGTCCCTGTTGCTCCGGCGAACTTTAGGTGAAATGGTTTGCCAGGCCGGTGTTCTCCATTCACTGATAATGCAAGAAATGTTGTGTCGTAGTTCTTAAAATTGAAAGGATTCTTGTTATAAACTCCGTTGTAAGCATCTGCATCCACCATCCCAATCACAACTCTATCGGGAAGAAGTCCTTGGAATACATTCTGTTGATCTCCAGACATATTTCCCGTTGGTACGGAGAACACTTTGCAGTTTACACGATTGATAGGGTACTTGGCGGTGATATGTTGAAGGGCCTGGGTATGACCTATCATTGTAGTGGACGAAACGTTAACACGGCGAGCGCGAAACACGCATTCTTCCAGAACCACTTTAAACCCAGGAGCTTCCGCGGATGAAACCAGGCAAAAGGGAGCTCTTGATCTCACTAGTTTGAGCTTGATCGGAACAGCGCCAAGGATGTAGCGTTCTTGTGCGAACAGATCCGAATGAATTCTTCCTTCCATCGCCACAGACTTGCTTAGGCTTGTATGTGCGTGACGTTCCTTTAATCCTTTGTTCGCATCGGCAACTTCTGCAAGTGGATTGACGGCATCCATCCGTCCAGCCTGGTCTTTGTAGAACAACGCTGAAGTTAAGTGAGACGATTTAGCGTCTTTGCTAAAGTTCAATACAGTTTCTATATATGCTCGGTAAGGATACCAAGTGCTTTGTTTGTCAAACGCGCACGCCGCCTCGGCTCTTGCTCGCTCCAAATAAAAACCTCTGGACCCAGAGTTACTAATCGCCAAGGCAACGTTTGTAACGTTAATAAACCGGAATTTATTCGCAACTACAAACGCGCAGCCTTGCAACTGTACGTTTTGTGTTCAGGCGCGGCAAAAACAATAAGAATCGCTGTATAAACAAAGACGTCGGGCTACTAAGAAAAACAAGTTATTGACTCTCGTAATTTCCGTCATGATAAAATGTATTACATTTTTTAATAGATAAATTTTAACAGCACAATCTTAAATGAAAATCTTAACATGAATTCGTGAACCGCCAACCCACAGCTATATAATAAGGAACCGAATTGGATTACTATATATATCGAGTTATTTAATTATAGCAGTTCCTATTTTACAACTTTGGCTACCGTCTGTTGAATACAGTTTTGACATGCAGTGTACATTCAAATATCAATGTATCCAGTATGCTGAAAGAATCCTACCATATCTTGTGGTGTTATTTCTTTAAGCGCTTCATAAACAGCTACGTGTAAATTGGCCCGCAGAAGCTCGCGAAATTCATACCTTCGGAGAATGGTTTTCAGCTTGTTGAAAACGTTTTCTGTAGGATTGAATTCCGGGGAGTATGTTGGTAGATAAACGAATGTGCACCCGATATCGTCAAGGTATTCCCCAAGAGCCTGTCCTGCTCGATGGTGATGAATGGCAGCGTTATCCATAATGATATGGTCGCCATATGAAAATGCTGGTTTACCACTTGGAAGAGCAATGTGACTTGTTTCCTCAAAAAAATTTAGAAAGGTAGCAGAATTGCTTGCGCCATCAATTGTATTTGCATAAATTACGCCATCCAGACCACACCGCAAGTTCAGAGTTATATTAGGTGAGTTCATGTTTCGCATGACTTCGACGGCAGGTGTACCAATAAGGGAATGACCGTAATTTGGTCTACCTACATCTGGTAACTTAATACCTGATTCATCAAAGAATAACAAATTAGATGGTAATCGTATGAATATAGTTTAAAAACTCTTGACAATAGTTCATGTTTGTAGCGGTGAATTTCTCAGCCATAGGACGAGTCATCCTTTTCCAAGTCCACTTTCCATCGTTCATATCGTTTTTGAACGCTCTTTGCAAACGCTGTCTTTGACGTTCCACCAGCTACATCGCAAAATTCATTTACATTCCTGTAAACTTCACCTGTGCTCGTAGAAGGCCTGTGCGTCTTTAAAAGTCGCACAAATTCAATATCCACTTGTTGAATATGCTTAACTCCCCCAGAGCAACGTTTAACACTTGTGTCCCCCGTGTCAATAAAACATTTCCATACCTTACGAATCGTATCGCTTTTAACTCTATATTTCATCGCTAACGCTGTGAAACTCCCTGGGAAATAGCCTGTGGCAAGGTCACCTCCTTGTTCAATTATATCTTGAACAATATTTCTCTTTAAGTCCGTGTCAAGAGCTTTTCCACGTTCGTATACCCTTCCAGACTTACTAAATTGGGCCATCGCAAACAACAAAAAGACGCAAAAGCTATTCGCATTCTTACATGTTTGTGGGCGTGGCAGCATATGTTTGTGGGCGGTGCCATGATACGTTATTTGCTGCCGTGACCACACATCGGTGGTTTTCGTATTATACTGTTAGAAAATGTTTATAACATACATGCACGTACATGTACATTATCATTGTAGAAGGAGCGAATCTCAAAGACCTATGCTGTTTCTGGACTGGAGCGAACACAATAACAGGAATGAGTGGCAAAGAAATGCTTGTCAAATTTGATGGAGGTGTGAGTGATTTGCCATTGGCTGAAACGTGTTTCATGTCCATAACAATCCCAGTAAAACATGATATGTACCACAAATTTAAGAAATCAATGGACATAGCACTAAAGTATGGATCTGTGGGATTTAGTTTCTCGTGAAATAGCTGATAAATAACACTTTATTGAGTAATTAGTATTCACAGTTCCCGTTTAGGTTTTATCAAGAACATTATCCTACAGTCCCAATTTGACAAATGCTCGATGGTGCTTGGAGTCCAGTTGTTTAACAGTCTTGGTTGTGTTGTTTAACAGTTTTGGTTCTGTTGTTTAATAGAGCATTGAACAAACAGCGTGTAATACATCAACGCAGATATAGTAGTTATCAAGTGCAGTTAGATTAGGCAAAACGTGAAAAACATGTTCAAGTATTAACTTTTTTCTCAGAACTGACACAAACTTGTCGTTTTCATTTTTATTCAATAGAAATATAACACAATTATAAAACATCAATTATATTATATATTATTTTCAGTTGGCAGAGAAGGGAGCTATCCTATACATAAGCGAGTTTCACGTTCGAGCGCCGCGTAACGAGCAAGTGAGAACCGTATCCTATCGAATCGCAGAATCTATCGAGGATTGAGAAACAGACTGCAAGTTTTACGACACCGCGTTGAACACAGCACCAATAAAACTTTTCGAATAGCGGTCAAGTTAAGATTACTGTATTATCGATCATAAATAATTAATAGTTCAACAGTTTAAAGTGTGTTTATCTGCAATATGTGTAGTTCGATTGTTTGAATGTTTCCAAATTTGAATTTGGAGATATTAGAATAGGTACTATTATTTATTTATTATTTATTTATCATTTGTTTTATTTTATCGTTTGAGTACATGTATGAATTATTTATAAACTTGTTCATATTAACTGTAACTTAAAAACAGGTCCTTCATGAATGCCAGCTATATACAGTAGCTGAAGAGGCTTGCCTGTTTAAATAGTTATCCTAGTACCAATAAAAGTATTTTCATCACTGTCAACATACCTGTACAATATACAACACACATATACAAATCGAGATACACAAAGTTTGCTGACATTACTGATTACTGTAGCATAGATACTTTACTATATATCAAAAGAAAGCTTGAGAAATATACTGTAGTTACGGGATAGACATCAATGTTATTGCAATAGATGAATATCTTAATCGTAAATAATACCATAGAGTAAAACGAGGGTACTAAATTTATCGCAAGATTCTATAGGATTTGAGATGTTTGTTGCGCGAAACTAGAGAACAGTTTTCGAGCGTGTCATGAGAAACGAGCGAGAAGTTTAATTAGTTTTGAGTGCATATTCATTTCCAGTTCATCGCTAGAGTCGCACTCGCATCTTGCTCGAAAAATGTTTGAGAATGGTTAAGTTAAGTTTCTTGAATTGTGATCTGTCCGAATTGTACACAATTACAAATTGATATGGAAAAAAATATGCAAGTACCGGTACCTATTGTACAAATCATGTATTTTAACTCAAATAATTATTTTCAAAATTGTTTTTATTAAAAATGTGAATTCGAAGGATACAAAGAGCAGGCATAGATGTGAGACTGTTTAATTAGTTTTATTTTTACATGTAGTACTGCCTACATGTTAGTGTTTATAATCATGACAATCGCTTTACACTCTGAATACCTAATTTCTGACAAACCATCATAAAAGTCATTTTTCACTCAATATTTAACATACGAGATACCTGTTCAATCACATGAACATATACATCAACTTAACTGCATTACTGATGGTTATACCATTTAAATCCACTCCCTCCACCAATGCCTCTACAGTAACTTCATTCAGTGGACAGTTGGTTTCTGGAACTTCGACAGTACAATCTGGAGCAGGTAGTGGTTCTTGCCAGTCAATACCATATGTTTCAACATTTACCTGGATAATTAAAAAATATAGGTATACATAACCTTGAGTAAATTACCAATATTAACACCATGCAGTAATTTATGTAATAGTTCACACACAAGTAGGTGTTCTAGAACAACATTTTTAAATACTGAGAAGCGAGTTCGCCGAGTTGAAAATACGAGGTGCAGCAGAGTATTTTTATCATGTTTCTCTGTATTTACGTGTAGAGTGATCTCATGGCTGGCTTCTCATACGACTCCATATGGCCCAATATATCTACAGAAATTTAATAAATTTGACGAAATTTGGCCATAATCTTCCTCTTCTTTCTAAATACAGAATAATTAAACAATTATTTTGTGTTTTTCTCATGAATCATTAATGAGTTTGAGAAGTACTGTAAACTGTAACACTTTGGTCTTTGTATGATACAGAATTGCTTAGTTTTGCATTCAACACGCTTTAACTGGTATACAGTCTGATGTAACGATTTAAAACAACATTGACACATGCTTTATAAAATGTTGTAGCATCAATACTTCACAATCTTCCATAATTTCGAAAAACAATTTAATGTATGGGTAATGGGTATAATTATTATCAACTTCTTACAATAATATGGTGACATAATAATTATGGTTCTGGAGAAGTATTTAGAAAAAATGTTAGATTAGTTATTGCCAATACTCTTGGTACAGTACATAGATAAGTTTTTTAATTATAATTATGGTAGTTCCTGTAGGCTTCTGTAGTAATAAGAACTTGATTTGATGAGATCAACATAAATAAATCATGAAGGGTCTCATGCTACTTGATACATCAGTATTTCGTTCCTTAAACCCTATGCAGTTCATAACATTTTCACTTTGGTTTAACAAATAGATGCTGGGATGCTCTTTCAAGGTACAAATTAAGTGTTTAATTCCTTGGATATTATAATAGTGATAATGTTTGATATTGTATGTAACAACATCATTTTTTAATACCCATGTCTGAATTTCTTTCACAAATTGTTGGTCACAATGTCACATGTACATGTACTACAGTATTAGGGCTGTAATTGCGTTTTTATGTATATTAAATACAAGTACTGTACATACCTCAAATGCCTCTAACCCAATGGTAGACTGTGTACTTCTTACATCATTCAGCCCCATTATCCATAACTGCATTGGTGTTCTATTTCTTTCGGACCTCATTGGATGATGAACCCATGCATTTCTCCAGTTAGTCAGATGCATGTTGATTAATTGAATAAAAACAAAGTGCAGACACCATAAATGGATGTCGTTGCTTCCCTCAAGTAAGCCACGTCTTTCCATATCATAGAACAATTCATAGAAAAGAACTAAAACTCCTTCAAACACATCTCTCCAGAGCCGCTCTATACGCTGGTTGTGCGTACTATTGCCTACCACAGAAATAAAGAGAATACATACATGTATGTGACTGTGAGTGAAGATCACATATAATACTAGAATTTACTACCGCAAGGAAAGTGCTGCCTAAAAATTCAAGGTATAGTTGTGATATTGTGCAAAATAGCAAAATAAGTGGTGGGCTTATTGAAGTCAACAGAATCAGATGTTCATGTAAGTTGAACAGTTAATATTGAAGTCAACAGATGTAAGTTCAACAGTTACTGTACATAAAAATGCAGTTGAACACAAAGATAAAACAGTTGTATAACAGTTCTCTGTACAAGGATTGCATAAAAATGCAGTTAAATATGAACACAAAAAGTTGACATTATAACAGTCGATATTAACTGCCAGAAGTTCAGCACTAAAGAAGAACACGTTATATGACGATTGACGAACGAGGCTCTTCACGAAATATCGTGGCCCTAGTAGCTAAAGAGATTTTATTTTGTTTGCATGCATGCCGTTGGCGAGTTCCGAACACTTGATTCAGATAGTTTCCACATCTGGCGATTATACGAACATGTACAAGCAGGGGCGACGCTACTGGGGGGAACTGTTGTGGGGGGGGGGGTGTCACACCCTCCCAATATTTTGAAAAATTGAGAAAATCCGGGGAAAAGAAGACATTTTAAGCATTAAATTCGGGCAAAATTTGGTCTTGTAAAGTATTTAAATATAGTAAATAAAATTCGGGCAATTTTCAAATTTGGTTGGACACCTCCCCAATCAAAGTGGGTTAGTGACGCCCCTGTGTACGAGTTACGTTATAAAATGTCATAAATCTGTGGACATCCATGAAAAAATCGAGCGTGATTTTAATGTAGACTATACATTAGTTCCACGAAGAGGTCTGGGTACAATCCAGATTACACTAAATAACTGACTTTCATAGTGTATACTAGATTCAATATCCATGTGCCAAGTGAAAATATTTATCTAAGTAAATCAAACCCTTACGAAAAATTCCATAAGCCTGTCTTATAGGTCAATTAGGACAACTTCGGCAAATATTATGCAAGATATTAGGCAACATATATGTTGGCTTCTACTGTATTGACATCCAATCTTGACAGATATGTTTAGGGGGCCAAATTCCTATATGTTACAGATATGTAACAGATGTTTTCTGCAGATATGTTACATATATTATGCAGTGCTGTTGCATATATCTGCAGCATATCTGTCCGTTTGGTGAGGGCCAGCATACACAATTGGAACATTTCCTATAGGCATTTACACTTTTCGCGAGGGTTCACACTACTGTACATGACACAATAATTGGATGAGGCTGACCATGATATGACGAATTATACAGATCAAAGTCAATGTTATCTGCCAATTGCTGAGGATCGAGATAACATTGATCACGGTCAAGGTAATTATTTGTATTGTTATCAGGCTCATCCAATAATTGGTTTCTGTCACACTATAAGGCACTACCTGTTTTATAAATATATATGAATACTTTTGTTATTAATTACCATATAAGCACAAAAATGCAAAATAATATACCTGTTATCATACTCCCTCTATTGGGACCTCTGCGTGGATGGGTAAGCATGTACCATGACACGTCAACATTTTCTCCTCCTTTATCAGATCTAACGCGCGATGGTAAACCATATTCATTTACAGCCTGTACGAACAATTGGAGTACAGTTGCTGCTTTGTTGTTGTTGTCTGATGCATGTAAATAAACAGGAAGCCTTGAGTACCCATCAATACCACCATGAACTACAATCCTCCATCTAGAGATACATACAAACAGTACGTATAAGCTTACTTAACAGTACAGGTATGTACATGTAGGCATACTAAGGCAATACACAAGATTGAAAACTCTAGTTTTTTAAAAAATATATATTTTCATGTTTGTTTTAAAACCATTGTTTTACATGTACATGTATTGTACATAGGCCAAATGCTTATTGGTTACAAAACATGAAAACAATAAATAGTTTATTATGTCATAATAACCACAGATTATATAAGTCATATTGTCATAAAATGAGATATGGAAAATTAGGGGTTGCCACCTACCTATACTAATACAGGATATATTATATATGTACATGTATTGTATTTACAGTACTAACGCTGTGGGTACCACATGGTTTAGCAAAAATAGTATGCTGGGCATTTTTTAATGTTATAACTACTGGGGCATTTACCCAGTAGGTCCCTTGCTTGCCCCAGTAGTGAAGCAAAATATTTGGTTTTTGACCCAGTGACTGGGCCCTTTTCATCATTAATAAAGGTTTCAGCTGCCTGCCTTCCCTATAATAATCCCTTTGTTTTATCGTGTTTAAATTAAAAGTCAGAAAGAATGGTCTTAGTGTACAGTACTGTACACTAAATTCAGTAAATTGCATAGGGAAAGGCCCCTTAAAAATGCCCTGAGTATGCATGTCTAGAGGTGGTATTAAACAATATATACAGAGGAAAGCTTTACCAATGAGAAACATTTAAGATAGTCGAGCTTTTTAATGGCTTTTTGGGACAATGCTGAATGCAAGCTGCAATAGTTCGCGAGAAAATATGTGATCAGATTTCACCATTCGTGGTTCGTAAATTATTCATCTCGTCGAAGTCACTTCGGTTGAAGACATTTAGGTACCTGTATCGAAATGGAATCGTATATTTAAATAAACTGCAGGTTACGCAGTACAATCCTATTCCTGCAACGAAATTGTAACGATGAGGATTTAAAATCGGAAAATGTGCAAAAGTGAAACGTCAAACACATCAATGATTTAAGATTTATTTATTCGGTACGAACTCGCTTACACAATTTAAAAAATAAAAATGTCTCCAAAGTCCAAATGTGTCAGGAGGATGAAACTTATGTCATTAGAATAAACTCGAAGACCCAATTAATAAGAATCTGAAATATTTATCGTGCTTTGAACACAAGCTGTCAAAACTCGCGACATGAAAAGGACTTTGCCGGCAAGTTACGAGCAGGGGTGACGAATATGCACAGTTCATTATGATGAACCATATTCAAGATTACACAATGACTATATGGGTACTGCTGGTCAGTGTTACCCACAAAAATTAAGCCCTTCGATAGACTTTACCCAGGGTGCAGCACTAAAAATTATTTTAATTTACAACAGGAATAGAGTATTATTTTTAACATTTTTTCCAACAGAAATTTCATAACACTGTACCATACAGTATACATACTACGGTACTGTACTATATCACTGTGTATCATATAGTAAAAATAATACAAATAGAATATTTTATACAGTACATGTACCTTATTAGTTTGTGATTGCCATCGATATGCCAGAGAGCAAGAGGTGAGCGCACATTATACTGGCGTCTTCTGACAGCTACTTGCCACCTCCGCATCACACCTACTGGATCTGTTCTTAACAAAGATTGTCTGACACGTTCTCTCTGCACACGATGGCCTTTACTGTATAAAATCCTTTTAACATACGGATCCCTATGTTAGGATGCCTCCTTTGATATTCACATACTACATCATCTAGTTCCTCATCAGTTATTGTACTGTAGGTTCCTACATAAATTAATAGAAAATAGAACAGGGAACAACAGAAAGCTCTAAAAAGTAGTGCTAAAAAGTATAGTGTATTCTAAAATAATTGAAACAAAAAGCTTTTTCAAATTATTGACAATTTGATAACATGCCTTAAACACATGACAAATAAATTGAGCATTATACAGTTTATGGTATATTACTTACAGTATACAGTCAACTCTATCCTCGCTGACACCCCACTATTAAGGACAGTTGGTAAATCCCCGGCTAAAACTATTACAGACTCTCTCTATTATGGAATTGCAGACACTTCATGTGGTCCCAAACTAAAATTTGTATTGATTTACTCTCATTATAACGGACACCTTTGAAGATTACATTATTCATCATTTCTGTTAATGAAAATGAAAAACAGAAAAAATATAACATTGATTTGACACTGATTGATGTTACAGTTGTATTTTTGGTTTTGGAATATTTTTAATACAAACTTTTGATTTGTATTTTGACTTCTATTGTGCATGTACTATTGACAGTACTTATGTATCACAGTAAATTGTACAATAATTAGAAATTGAAAGAAACTGAACATTTTAAAATTAAGAGCAGTAAAGGTAGTCAGGCAGTGACATTTTACAACCTGAAATCAGGTCATTTTCATTGCACCCCTCTTGCTATTTTAAAAGGACACCAAATAGCGGTCCCCAGAGTGTCTGCTATAACAAGAGTTGACTGTATGTCTTTTCCAATTAGACAATTAATGCAGATTGCCATTAGACAGCGAGGTTCAGTTTATCTATTATCTGTAGATAACAAATATGAATTGTCTTACTGGTACTAGTAATTGTTTCAGTATAAAATATTATTTCAATAAATTATACAGAACTCATCTGGTAAAATGTTCAAGTTTTCTGTCAACAATAACAGTTCAGTTGATCACAATGTAGCTGGTTTCCTAGTAGACCACTTGCTTGTCCATACTACCTACCAATGAGTACAGTACTTTAAAGTGCATATAACATCTGTGGGGATTTAACATATTTGTAATCTATGGATTCTCCTGAGATAAATTGTAATATATCTTGTCAGCTGAAAATTTCATCTTCATAGACTTTTTTGCTGTTAAAGTTGACGGAAATGATGTCATAGCGGCATATCTGTCTATATCAAAACCTCTTTACAGATTCCCGCTATGACGTCATTTCCGTCAACTTTAACAGCTAGTCACCTACAGTACTACAAATCAGGCATTCTGAAATAATGACAGGAATAGTGAAGCACACAGATGACGTAAGTGTTCATGTTTGTCTGAGTTTACAATTTATTCTAGTCTGCAATAGCAGACACTCTCGCACCCCCTGGATGTGTGTGATCACATGGTCACCGCATGATCACGTGATGAGAGTCTATCTCATCACATGTTCTATCGCAGACTAAATTTATTCTTGCATTCCAACAATGGAAAAGGATCGTCGTTAAAAATCCCTTAGATTCAATTTGGGTTTGTTTGTCTGAGGTTTTGGTCTATAGAGTCTGTGAAGACTGTGTGCTTCACTATTGAGACAAATCACATTCACATGGAATGTAATTATGTAAGGCTGTTCACCAAACATTGCTGCATAAATTGTATATTTTAATTAGTTAAACATATTTGCAAGTATCAATGGACTATAGTCTATATACTGTAGTTGGGCCTGACTTACCAGACACACTCATGTCAACATTTGACATTCTTCTTTCCACGGTTCGTTTACTCACTCCTAAAATAGAGCTAATGTCCGCGACTTTAAATCCTTGTTCCAACAAGTACGCAAGTTGATCCCTAGGTACTTCGAGGGAAGGTCTTCCACGCATGCCAGTGTTGGTAGCTTGACATGTACCATTCGACTGTACAACATCACAAATGAAGGCGACGCTGTCTACAACTCCCTGGTCAACATTAAGGTTTACCAGCATTCTATTAAGCAATATAACCTCATAAAAATATGTTCCATGTCTACTAGATCATGCAGCCCATCTACTCTTGTTAATAAATCATTTACGAGCAGACCCACACTCGGCAAATCAAAATCCGCCATGATTTTAATACAAGAAGGATCAGCATGAGATAAATAGGGATAAGTAAGGAAAAGTGGTTGGATCACGTGATGATTTTTGGCGGAATTTGTTTTTTGGCGGAATTTGTTTTTTGGCGGAGTTTCTACGATGCTTGTCGATATCGCATTGCAAAGTTGAATATTGAATCGCGAACTTCGATATTGTATTTCAATGTTAAATTTTGAATTTCAAACTTTGATATCGCATTGCAAAGTTGACTGTTGAATTGCGAACTTTGCTATCGGAATTCAATGTCAAATGTTTGATAAGTAAACTTGATTGTTGAATCACAAACTTCGTTAATGCTTTGCAAAGTTGAATGTTGAATCGCAAACTTCGATATCGCATTGCAAAGTCGAATATTGAATCGCGAACTTCGATATTGTATTTCAATGTTAAATGTTGAATTTCAAACTTTGATGTTGAATTTCAAACTTTGATATCGCATTGCAAAGTTGACTGTTGATTTGCGAACTTTGCTATCGGAATTCAATGTCAAATGTTTGATAAGTAAACTTGATTGTTGAATCACAAACTTCGTTAATGCTTTGCAAAGTTGAATGTTGAATCGCAAACTTCGATATCGCATTGCAAAGTCGATTGTTCAACCCTGTGCGGTTCGACGTAGTGCTACAGAATTCATAAAAGCACTACCTAATGTTCATGGTCGATTGACGAATATGAATGTTGAAAGTCAAACTTGAATGTTGACACGCAATATACATTTTTGGCGGAGATGGAACACCATAGACAGCAGCATGAACGTAAACCTTAGGCCAAACATTCTTGTTGACAGGAAGACAGGTTTCTTCAAAAACAAATGGTTTTTTGAAATATAGTCCTTGTCCCTGATCGCCGACAAAGGACACTTCAAATCCAACTGCAGTTACAGTAGTCTACAGATAACCTGAATATCTTTCCGTGTTTAGTACTGGCTTTTCCCTGTCGCTGCATCGTATGTCCGAGTTGATATAAAGTAAGAAACTATAGCATTTTGACTCGTCTGGGACTATTTTTAACAAATCTTCTCAGACAACGATATCCCAAAAGGCAGTATATATTTTAAGTGTTATAATTAACAAATAGCTCCACTATTGTGAGTTATTTTAACTCCCAATAGTGGAGTTATTTTTTAACTCCACCTAAATGGGGTAACATGAGAGTTATTTTAACTCACAAAAAAAAATAACTCCACTATTGCGAGTTATTTGAACTCCCAATAGTTGAGTTATTTTTTAACTCCACCTAAATGGGGTAACAGGGGAGTTATTTTAACTCCTTGAAAATAACAGTGTACCGCTCCGAATCTATGGATAACTTTCATTCATGGATTAAAAAAAAACTGAAAATCTACTCAGTCGCTTAACCACAACTTGGGACGGACTCTTAGTTTTGACACTCAATATCCATGCGTCGTTTGAATGTAATGCCTTCTTTCACATAGAAACCAACACCGCCTCCTCTGATCTTTTCTATGTTGCGAAAGACCTGCGAGGAACTATGACATAATTTAATATATGTGGGTTATCTTTAAACCAGGTCTCGCTCATAGCTATAATATCAAACGGATACTCCTTTATTGTGACGAGTAATTCGTCAAACGTATAGAGACCATACTTTATGTATTTAGATGAATTATTTTTAATTGGTTAAGTCTAGAAATTAGTGCATCGCCATGTTCATCTTGTTTCAATTCATTTGAACTATTGTGCGTGGTGTTATATGTACTTGGTTCAAAAATACCACTAAATTCCTCCTGTGTACATTGGTGAAATGGTAAAGTTGTAAAATGACACTTATCACAAATCCACTCTTGAGGTCCAGAAGCACGGATATTTTTAATAATACTAGCGGATAAAGCACTACACTTCGCGTGACAAAGATCAAAGCAGACGGTACACAGGCATCTTTTATGATTCGACTGGACACTTCGAGTACACTGTGGAGATTTGGCAGGTTTGGTTGGTTTCGATCGTTTGTTTTGTTTATGTTGTTCTCCTAACGGGCCAGGATTTTCTTCTACGTCTCCACTGAGTAAAAGCTTCCGTGTAGCGACCGAATTACTATAATAAGCTACAGGTTTCTTTTGATAATGAATTTGTCGCCGCTTAAAACCATAGGCTCTTGATGTAAACGGGGGAATAACAATAACCGATCTTGTTAACTGATATTTTTGGATAATATTTAACATGCTATTATTACCAAAGTCATTTGGAAAGTTTCTTGAAATGTTCACGGATATCAACAGACCATGAAATTCATGCAACAGTATGCAAATATCTTGATGTCTGGGTTGATGAACAAACAAAATTTTGATTTGATAGCAAAATAATCTAATAGGTTCTCGTTTCCCTCCATAATGTTCACAATACCTCTTTCCAGAGTTATACCCCATATAGGACAAGCTTCATCCAGGTCTATAACTGCGAAATATGGCCTCAGGTTTTCCTTTGACTATGTTTATCAGGCGATCGCATAAGAGTTGACCAAGCACGCCTTCGGTGACTGGAAAAGCCGCTTTTCTCGATATTGTTGGAAATCCTCATGCTCATAAACACAATCCAATCCAAAGATGCCATTTCCACAATCATAATTGAAGAAAACAGCAGTATTTGCAGAGACTAACCACATAAAAAAAAATAAATTAAGGAGCTAAGAATAACATGACCACTCGCCATTATTATGCAAATACGTAGCTAACACCTGCAAAATAATGAAAAGGAGTTGGCCTTCAGATGCCATTTTGAATTCCCGAACGCTATCGAATATTATAACTTTCAGCCTCAGGTTGATGCATGGTCTAGCTTGCTTTTGCGTTCGTTTTGTTTTTGTATTTCAATAGATAGCTTTATACTCGGCTGCGAGGGATTTTCCGAGTCAACTTGTACTCTGAAAATCTGTCTGTCGTCACCTCGATCGGCTTCCTTATTTGCTACTGTTGCAAGGGTTAATAACATCACCAAACGTAAATTGAAAGCACATTTGTTTTCTTCAAATATTTTGATTACAGACATGATGTGACGGTGATTCCTTATACTAACATTTGCGTTCAAGCCTGAAGCGTAAACTATTTCGCACGTTTGTTTTACACGTTTGAAAAGCTAGTTTGACTAATTAACTTACCTCGTTTTGACCAATGAAATGCATTTGTTTTCGTGAAATTTGCGTAATTAATCAAACGTTCCCCTGGTCCCAGAGGTTCTACGTCGCCACGAAACGCAAATGGTAGTAATATAAATTAAACAAATACTTTAAATATTAGGCCAACACAAGATCCCCGATTAGATATTTAGAGATAAATCGCGAATGTATTGCATGCTACTTTATTTTAGGTAACAGCTAGATACATTTATGTATAATTTTGTTTATTCAGAGTTTATTTGAAGAAGGCATTTATTGTCTCATGAATTGAAAGGACGCAGCGATCTCGTAGCGGTCGCGTTTTATACCCAAACCTGGCAAACGCAAAATTTTCTTATGAAAAACTATTCTCCATAGTTATAGCTGGTGGTAGGCGGATTTGATAGAAATAAAATCCGGAAAATCGTCCAATTCTACACCGCCGTTGTATATATATGTTGACAGTTTAGTGAAAGGGTCAAATTACGGAAAGTTTTAATCACATAAAATAACTTCGTTCTATTTTAAAACCCCATTTAATTTGATATTAACAATCAACAACTACACACAATATAAACCTTTGACATTATATTTAAAGATATTTTAGACCATCCTGGTTTGTATTTCTACCTTTAAATGCGGTTTCAAAAAGTGGACGGGTATTTTATAATGTACATTAATTGCAAAATCGTCGCGGCGAGTAATTTAACAGAATCTTGGACAACTTTTTTGCTGCTTTAAAAAACATTCCCCTTTGACTTTCCATAATATCTACGACACGACGACAGTACGAAACTGTAACAGCTTTGACCGTGGTCTATTATATGGATTATAGATAAGTTCTCTTCTACCTCAGGGGTCCCTTGATAGAAGAAAATATTACATCTTGCTACCCATCCCTCAATTATGAAAATTGTCATGCGTGAGTCCACACGCGTGGGAAAATATACATGTCGAGTTTTGGCAGGCAACTCTCACGATTTTTTTTTCGGTCCCAATCCCCAGAGTTGCCTGCGGAGGAGGCTAACTTTCGCCTTTGTTGAATTTAGTGAATTGCGATCGCATTTGGCTCTTACGGACGGATTATTTATTTTGACACAATTACTCCTCTGGTCTTGAAAACATGTCAGTTCTCACTGCAGGCACGTGCTGCAGGGAACCGCGTTATCTTCTTGGCTAAAAGTGCGCTTTTTATTATGAAAATATACACCATCACGTCAAAATACCGATACGGTAAATAAATAATAAAGACGGTTTTTCTAAATGCTCGCCTAAACCGAAAAAACCGGTTTAATAATAAAACCGAAAAAAAACGGTTACCCCGGCGCCCAAGCTTAGTGTATAGGCCAGTTTAAAATGAATGATATTATGACTCTGTTTAACTATAAGTGAAATAATGGCTTATTGAACTGGCGATACAGGATGGAGAGTAGGATGGTACGCTGCAGAAGTTCAAGGTTCGGATGTAGAGTCAAAGAAAATACGAGTAGTTTACACATCAGAACGGAATTGTGTTTGATGTAATATATGAACAACGAGTGTGAGTGTTTCATCAGGGGATCCAAACACGAGAAAACAGTGTTTGGATCCCCTGATGAAACACGATAAACGAGTTGTTTATATGGCTTCTCAATCGAACACGGATTTAATTGGATGTTTACTTAAAACGCATTTGAGAACAAACCCTCATGGGACTGAACTCACGAGGGTGTGTAAAATTTATTCAGAAAATTAACAGACTCTGTTCAGTTGAGGTGAGCGAAGACGGCGGCAGGTCGTTCCGTTCTCCGAAAAATGAATTGTTAATTAAAATCTCAGCAATTAGATCAAAACCGGGCTTGATCTAATAACTGTGGTGGTATATGATTTTTACGTGTTTTACTCGAGTATCCTGCCTCAGTCATGTGATAAAATAAAGTGATTTCATTCGCTAATTCGCTCATGAATTATTAATGAGTTTGAGAAGTTGAAGTAACACCTTTTTTATTGAAGGAAAATTGCGATTGTGGAAAAGTGGCAAAAGTGAACAGCATGTTGATTATTGTATTTATAGTAACAAATAAATCCGCTCTCTGCGCATTCAGAACAATAGTTCAATGTAGTTTAATGTAGTTCAATGTAGTTTAATGTAGTTTAATGTAGTTTAATGTAGTTTAATGTAGAGGGACATACTACATATATGTGATGCTTGAGAGGAGAGTTTGACAAAGAATCCTATAAATGCAAATAATTTGTCACAAAATTTATAGAATTGTAAATCCTCATTCTATATATATACGATCTTTCAAGTCTCAAGTCTCCATCTCTTGGAAGCAAGTCTGAAGTCATGCCTCAAGTTAGCAAACCACTAGACAGGTAGGGAAATTGCGTGATAATTCAGGGTAATAAGGGATCAACATCATGTAATATCACACAAAAAGTATATATACAGCAGATCTGTAATGTAAAGGTTTATACAGACAGAGTTCATATGTATGTATGCATTTAATAGTAGTTTAATAGTAGTATTGTTTATTGGTATCACATTAAGTGACTAAAAACAACTTTATATAAAATAGATTTCAGGGACCTGTCCCTATTGCCAATACTGAAGACGGGACAGGTTCCACAACTAAACATCTATTTAATATTTATAAGTAACGATAAAATGTTATTTTTGGGACTTGATATGGGGTTAAATAAAACGGAGAAAATATTTATTTTGTTATCTCTGTTATTACAAAACAATTGATATTATCAGATATTGAGGAACCAAAATTAAAACAGCAAATTATTTCAGACAGCAATTAACCAACCAATGTGCTCAGTAACAGATGATTATACCTCTTTTGAAAATTGGAAATGTGTTTTACCCCCTAAGAAAATCTAAACTCCCCCTGAAAAAACAATAGATAGCATAGTAGATCCGATTTTGAAAAATCAAAAATCCTTAAAGGTGCCGTCCACTCCGTTCTGCGCATGTCCCCGTTTCTGTTTACATCGTTTGTTTACATTGCATTATATAAACATTGAACAAGAAGTATTGCGGATTTGTTTCCCACGCTTGAGCTTTTCCGCCTAAAAAGCGTGTTATAAGAAGCTGTTCTGTTCCTAAACGTGGATAATATATCAAACTGCCACTCGCGCCTTTGCCACCTCTGACAAATACTCGCTTTCGAACTGTCGCAAATCTATTCCGTTAAAGTTTGTTGACATTGGGAGGCCCTCACGTTTGAAATATCGCACATGCGCCGAACGGACTAGACGGACCTAAAGTGCCACTACGATCAAATTTGTACCTATCGATATTTTTACGTATTTATAAAGCAGAGCTGCTAAATATTACTTGGTCGAAACCGTTTTGCGATATGACGATGGCAAGTATTATTTTTCTTACTCCGAATTTGGAGCGTAAGGAAGTGACGTCAGATTCTCAACGCGAAGACTCCCGTGGCTAATTCTTCAAGTAAATCAAGGTCGTTTTTTCAAATTCTTCGTCTGAAAGGCTGGACATTTCATCTACTTCTCGAAAAAAAACAAGAAAACAAATAATCTCGACCGAAATTCAGGCGTAGCATTGAGAATCTGACGTCACAAACAATATTATCTTTTGAAATTGCGGGCTCACTTGGAACACGGTTTTAGCAATGGTGGCCTAAATAATAGTGATTTCAGAGCTCAAAATACTTACTTCAAAATACCGTTTTTTAGTTTTTTTTTACATCGATGATCACTTTCGACCCTGAAATACTATTCTATGCTGTAATACCCTCTGGAAAAAGCAGCTTTGCCTTTTTAGCCCATGGAAATACAATGGCTATAGTATACCATTCTCCCCTTAGGAAAACAGTAAAAACCTGCATAATACCCTTCTGGAAATCCCCCCCCCCCTATTAGCCCTTCTGGAAAAGCCATTGGTATGATACCATGTCAAACGCCGTCATTTTGGATATGACCGTGACGTCATGTGCTGGGAAGTTTTGTATTTCGTACTTTTGTGCTACCTATCGTGGAGCCATGTATTGCTCAGTTTAGGTTGTAAATATCGATTACTAAAATAACGTTGAGAAGAAGCTTAATTTCTTTGTATTTCCGCAAACACTGACCGCTTTACCCAGCACATGGCGTCAGAGGTCATGTGACAGAGAACCCTAATTCACCTTTAATAACTATAATAGCGCCACACATCTCTTCATGTCTTCGTTAGTGATAAAAATGCACTGAAAGTTGCAGAGAAAACATTCTGTTGTGTTAGTTAATTAATTAAACTTGTATCCAGGTATTTTTTTACTTCCTTTTGTAATTAAAACAACTTAGAATTAATCAACAAAATCTAGTCGTATCACGTGACCCGCGCCATTATCTAGTTGTAAAGTCACTAGAGCACGGTTATTTTATAATTAAGTATTTTTTATTTCTTTTTTGAATGCTTAATTAATAGACAGAGAGTTTAAACCACTCTCAATTACGTTCCATAATTGTACACCATTATACCTAATACTAAATACTGGATCATAATTCGTCCTATATAGAAAAAGGAAGATAATAAGCATGATTAGTTACGAGTCTAGTGTGATATGTGCGAACTTTTGTTATGGATAATGAGTTGTAGTAAAAGATTTGTTTCAAATTTACAAATAATTAACAAAGAAGAAATTGGTATGAGCATCATGATATAGAAGATGTTATTATACGAACAACTTTTTTTCTGTAAAATAAATAAATGTAACGTGTTGGACTGGTAAGTATTTCCCCGAGAGAATACCAAAAGTCAACTATTGATAAATTAAGTCGATACAGTCAAATCAATCTCCTTTTTTGATAGATCATATTTTAATCTTCCCGTTATATATATGGTGCATCCGCGAAGTTTCACTTTCTTTGTTATCTTTCCATTGGTTTAAGACACATACACGAATTATATCTATCAGTTTATATCTAGTTCATAATTTTACGATTTTCAGGTTGTAGATTGAGATATTTCTTTGTTATGTCTGATACTGACTCACTTATATCTTCGTTTTGTAGCTCTACACAAAGGAAAGTGTCGACGTCACTGCAGGAACAATTGGCGGTGTATCCTCAGCCATTGCTTGGGAAGGCAGCGCATGGAAACTCTATGAAGGAAAGAACCACGAAAATACTTCCCAAAAGTTGGAAAAGAACGAGAAATGCTAATTTCCTAAATCAGCGCAATGGTGTTCGTAACAACGAAACACGAAGTGTGCAAACCAATTAAAGATTACCGTAAACGCGTGCTAAAGATATACGTAGAATGGTGCCCATGATTTATAAATCACTGAATTGTAGGATTCTTGATAGTTGTAAGCTTTTCCAAGTTAACAGCCTATTATTAGATTGAAGTATAATGTTTAATAATTTTACAAAATTTTACAAAATACAGACCGGTGGAAAACAAATAAAACCGACTCAATAATTTAGTAATACTATATAGTACGAAATGACCCCTCGTCAGCTTACTGTTTGAAACTTTTATAGTGTAGCCCTAAAAACATTTACATGAAAATAGATTTATTATACCCATTCATTTACGAATCTCAGTAGATTTTCAGTGGCCATATCAAATCGGAGTGCATGAAGCCATAAAAATAATGTGCTTTACCTAATTAAATAGCCCAACTGTTTTATTTTTGATTGCAGTACCTGCATTGTACAGAAAAGTGCGAAGGTTTACCGATGTTTTTATTATTTCGGAAATAAATACATGTAACTTGTCTTATAGACAGCTTCGAAACCACTTGTGTGACTCTTGATTGGAATTAATAATTAAAGAGTGAGTGTCAGGGTAGTGCTTTGCGCGCTTGTTTTTTTCTTAGCGGCCATTTTATGGGACTCCTATATTCAGTTCACAAAAGAATCCGTCGATATTTGATCAATCCTTCTTATAAATTATCCATTTTAAAGTTTTCTAAGAAGTAAATATACCTGAGTGATCAATTATTGTGATATTTTTCGTAAAATTGATGATTTACTATAGTAATCTTTTCGATACATAGAAGCTGCTACGAACGCTTCGCCTCCGAAGCGTGGAAGGCCGGGTTATGCTGCCGAAACATCGCGAATAAGTTTGCGAATGGAAGTGTTTGATGAGTGACTAGTAAAGAATTATATTTTGTTTCTTCTGATGTTTTGTTCATTTGAATTTGCAAAGATTCAGGAACTAAAGCCATCCGGGCCAGCTTGTTCGTCAGAAACGGCGTTGCGCGCGGCCCGCAGTGGTTCACAAACAAGCGAACCGCAACTGTTCAAATCGTCTTGAACACTATTAACTTCATAACGCCCCGAAGTCAGGATCGGACTCCAATTTCAACATTTCCAAATAAATCTAGAGTTCACATGCAAATTATAGTTCTAACGATGCGATGCACTGCAATCAATTCGTTTGAAAACAAAAACACAAGCCCTGACACTCACTCTTTAACAAGACTCTGCTGCTTGCAGGATTAACTCGTGCCCTTGGGAGGGGTAGTAAAATTAAACACAAACCGTGCAAGGAACAGGAAAATAAGAGTTGTTCCAACATTAGCATCTGCACCACCAGACTTGCAGCCTGTGAGAAAAATCTAGTTACTCTGCACTTTTTAACAATCAAATTATTATTACAAGTGACAACAGACATGAAGTGTAAAACTGTGTGTATAGTTTTTTTCCTCAAATGATAGTTACTCAAGAGTGTATTATTGAGTTAAAAACTGTTTGTTCATGAGAATATGTATGTTACTACAGTCATCTCGAATGCTATTTGTATGCGCTTGGAAATTATCAGACCCTTTGGATACATTTGTTGATCGGTTGTTATCCTCTACGCAGCAAAAAGTCATTTTCTTATTAAGAAAATTTTTCTTATTTCAAGAATTATTTGTCTTAAAACAAGAAAATGATTTCCTTAATAAGAAAAAAAATTAACATAAGAAATATATATTTTGTTGCAGAAATAATAATTTTCCTTTTTCTTAAAACAAGAAAATGTTTTCTTGAAATAAGAATTGCTATAAATACATAATTATTTTGAGATAATAAAAATTCATGAAATAAGAAAACATGATCCGGTAATTGTTATATATTTTGTGATTTATTAAGTAAAAGCCTATCCAGAAAAATAGAAAATCGATTTTACTTAAAACAAAAAAAATTTACTTAAAACAAGAAAATATTTTCTTATTTTAAAAATAAACCAAGAATCGATTTTGCTTAAAAAATGAACAAGCCGTTTTAGTTGACCGAACGAGGATTTATTTGTTGTAGACTGTTAACAAAGTCTTGGCTATAACGTTTTGAGTGCAAGGGTCAATAAAAACATTGCGCGAGCGCGACGCGGAGTCGTCTTGGTATCATTTGTAGCTTTATAAACCGGAAGATACACTGGCTCGCTCAACTTGACATTATGCTGATATTTGATATATAATTTCTACTAGCCTCCTCCATAGGCAACGCCAATGTTTTGGCTGGGATTACAGGGAAATATAGGGATAGAAGGGATTGGTGAAGGGTATATGGACATTTCCCAGAGGTCCTAGCGCGCCATAATTTGAATCCTGTTTGAATCTCTTGTGGTCGCCGTTGAAACTTGGATTCTTTGTTTGGTAAAGTGCTTTGTGTTCCAATTCTAAAGAAGTGGCTGATCATCGATTATTCGTCGGTATCAAAAAATACTAGCTGCGGGGATAAATACGACAGTGATGCGTTTTCAGGCTGTCAAAGTACTTCGAAGACGAAGCCGAAGGTAAGTCTAACTCTGATCTACTATATTATATAGCTCCTAAATGGCATGCTTCTGAAAGTTTGAAGCAAATCAAATAGTTGTCCTAAACTTATCTTATCTTATCTTAGAGGATTCCATTGTGAGAAGAGTTATTTTTCAATTGAAATTATGACTTTATGTGGATAATCAAGTGTCAGCATTTAATATCAAAATTTGATGGAGAAAGCCCACCCTTAGTAAACATAATGCCCATCCTCAGGTAATAAAATGGTATGTTATACCAATATTTATCGGGAATAAGCGTTTCCATAACCTTGAAATTTGTTAATATGATAATTATTAAGTATGAATAACAATCAACAAAAGGGAATTTCTAAGGATCATTTAAATCCTTGCTGAAAAGCACAAATTCAGAGAGTAATGGCATATGTGATATTGGTTTGGTTTTAGAAGTGTTGTTAAACATTTGGCATCACTCAAAATATTTCTTCATGTGATGTTGTATACCGGTTGTCAATTACTGTAGTTATAGATTTTTGATTTTTCATGGAATTAAAATGCATGTGACATACAAAGTTCCAAGTGAACCAGCTTTGACGATACATGGACGATTGTCAAGCTCAAATCCTCTGAAAATGTCCAAGACAGGGGCCGGGCTTGAACCTGTAACCTTCGGATTGCCTGCGACATGCTCTAATATCAAGACTCTTATGGATATCGAATGTCACAATGATGTACATGTACTAATATTTGATTGCTATTATAATTCACTGTATTATGCAAAATTCACTATATACCAGTAATACTTAAGAAAGTGTCTGGGATTTATTTTCTGAAGATTTGAGCTTGACGGTCATCATGTATCGTAATAATAATCACTAGTGTATAACAAGGATTCACTATTTGCATAACAAGACAGTTTAATGATACTTATAATTTACGTTAGTATACACAACATTGTGTATATCTTAATGTATTCACTACAACATTGTGTATATTAATGCATCCAAGCATTGCCAATATATAGTGACTGCCGCGTAGGCAGTACATATACATGTAGCAATCTAACCAGTGCATCATTGTAACCTTCGCTCTCCATCTGAGTCTTGTTAGCTCAATGGTTAGAGCATCTTACGGCAATCAAAAGGTTACAGGTTCGATTCCTGTACCGGACGGGACTCGTAATAAATTTTTCTTAGGATATGAGCTTGAGGATCGTCCACGTTCCGTCTACTTATAATATTGTAACATTAAGTATAGGTTATACAATGGTCACAACTTACAAGTGTTCTATTGGGATATAGACTCTCAAGAATTACCGTAGTTAGAAGGCCCTGAGTGGATTTCTATTTAATTTCTGGGACTCTGTGTCGTATCCCATAGAACACGAGGGACCATTATCTAACTGTTTTAGAGAATGGTTGAAACCACAAAGTACAGTAATTTTAACTGTTACTATACATTTACCAGAACCTTTGACTTACTGTATTGGATTCATTAGTGAACTCTATGTAGAGTCCAGTGTGCTATGACAAAAGAAACTAAAGATCTTTTAGTGGACTCTATTGTATATACTATATAGAGTTCACTATTAACCTGTGTAATCTTGATGAATTAAAGCACTATGGAGTATAGAGCAGTGAAATACTCGACATGGATTGGTTGAGTGGTTGCAACCATTGTACAATGTTAATTCATTAACTTGGTTATGGTCTTTAATTTATTATTATCTGTATTTTAATTTGGTTGTTTCTAGATGAAGTTGCAATTTTGCCATTCCTGCTTAAACAAAACTAAGATAAGAGCAGCTGGAAACATTTATTTAGATTATTTTGGTAAGTTTTAGTTTATTTTATCCACTAATAAATTGTTTTATTATGCTTGTGAAAGAGCATATACATACAGTACCTTCAATCTGTTGAATTTTTAAATAATTTGAAATTTTTTTCTCCTTACCAACAAAAACTGGGTGTTCAGTGCATGAACCTGTTTATGTTTTAAGTTTGTCAAAGACTGTGTACACTCTGATCAAACTTAAAACATTAACATGTACCAGTACTCCATCCTAAACTCAGTAGCTCAATGGTTAGAGCATCTCACCAACAAAATTATAGTATTATAATATTTTAGTATACAGTATATATACCGTAGTTTAGTTATAATTCTGGCTGATGTACCAGTACAAATGACATTAAGTTGCTGACTTGAAAAGTGTGGTGGTATTAAATCAATTGGGTGAATGTAATCATATGTCATGTACACTAGTTGCATGTATTATATAAATATTTCAGAATTTATACATGTTCTGTAATATCATAATATTTTAGTTATAATTATGGGTATTAACATTTGTCTCTGTATGTCAGTGATGACTTGGAAAAGTGTGATATTAAATAAATTGAAAGAGAATAAAATAATGCTGAATATACAAATTAAAAAAGATATGTTATAGAAGTTCCATTGTATGACCTACAGTAATTCCATGGAAACCCATTGCTTTTCAGCCTGCCATTATATATGTTAAATTTCCTATCTAAAACTGCACTTTATTCACATTATTAAATAAGGAAGAATGGTGTTCTGGCTTGGTCAATATTTTCTTTAAATGCAAATGAGATGCCTTGAGAGAATGCTAATAAAAATGATACACTTCATTGAGCATGCTTAGTATACTAGGTATATTACTCCATTGTTGGATTTACAGGGGTGTGCACCCCCTAGCCTTGGCCAATGGGGGATGCAGTGAGGGTGCAAATTGCTTTGTCAAATCTAATTTTTAGGTATCATAGCTATCATATGATTCATACATTGGATATACAGTATGATTCATATATTAGCTATCATATGATTCATAGGTATTAATAGGTATAAAAAGTAGCTGCCTCAGGGCACTCCAACCTGCCTCGGTCATGCCTCGACAGGATCTCACTTTGCTAGCACCCCCTACCAGATCAAGCTGGATCCATCATTGTATTACTCATTTAGTTTTTATTAGTTTCTTTGTGCAGATTGTGTTGCAAGGTATCTCATTTGCATCTTTCAAAAACCAAGATATTTCTAGAATGAGATGAGATATTGACAATAAGCAAACATGCTATTTGTCATCATTTTGAAAGTACTTCTAAGCAAAATTGGGATGTATTCCTTCAAAGAAATTGTGCTTAAAAAATGGACAAATTTGAAGTAGTACTGGATAAGTTGTTTTGTGATGTTTTGTTGTCTGAATAGATTGATATAATATAACAAAACATTTACTGTAATGTCTGCACCTTTGAAAAAGTAGTTAGTTTGGTTTTCCATTCAGGTTCTACACACAACTCATTCCTAGACATTGTATGATATTAAAATATACTGTAATTAGAAAATATTTTGTTTCTATTTACTAAACTAATATTTGTTTCTTTTAAGGATTATGAGGATTCAGATACATGGAGTACAAAACAAGTGGGGAATGACTACCGGTGCTGGTATTTGATAAATATTTTGTATATGTACAGTAATTGTGGAAAAAAGAATCTTATTCAAAACGGAAGCTACCGTCACTACTGTGGGGTTTTTTGCATCTTTCTACCGGTTAGATTTTGACTATACAAAGCAAAATGAGATATGGATGAATATCCTGCCGTATTTTGTTTTCAACGATATAACAATATGCCACAAGACATTGGTGTCCCTTTTAATGATTGCTCAAAGCAAATACAGTACTGTAAACATATAATATAATATATATATATATATATATATATAAATATATATATATATAAATATATATAAAAATATTGTATGTGGTGCATAAGTAAATAAGTAAATAAACAAGGTTTGAATTCTTCTTATATAGTATTTTTACAGAATTTTGTTCCTAAAAATTGTTGTGCTTCTCCCAATAAAATTGTTACTTATTTAAGAAAAAAATCTTAAAATAAGATATTATTTCTTAAAACAAGAAACAGCCCAGTAATAAATTCTTGTTTTTTTCATTTCAATAATTATTTTTTCTTGTTTTGAGAAATAAATTCTTGTTTTGAGAATATTTTTTCTTATTTTAAGAAAATTTTCTAAAGAAAAATTTTCTAAAGAAAAATTTTCTTAAGAAAAATTTCTTGTTATTCTCCCAAGAAAATTTTTCTTGTTTTAAGAAAAAATTTCTTATTTTAAGATTTATTTTTCTTAAAACAAGAAAACATCGAGAAATAAATTCTTGTTTTAAGAATTCGATTTTCTTATTTAAGATAATTTTCTTAAGAAATATTTTCTTAAGAAAAAATTTCTTGTTATTCTCCCCAGAAAATTTTTCTTGTTTTAAGAAAAAATTTCTTAAAACAATTTTTTTTTCTTAAAATAAGAAAATGACTTTTTGCTGTGCATGCACAGCAAAAAGTCATTTTCTTATTTAAAAAAAAAAAAATTGTTTTAAAAAATTTTTTCTTAAACAAGAAAAATTTTCTTGGGAGAATAACAAGAAATTTTTTCTTAAGAAAATATTTCTTAAGAAAATTATCTTAAAATAAGAAAATCGAATTCTTAAAACAAGAATTTATTTCTTAAAACAAGAAAAAATAATTATTGAAATGAAAAAAACAAGAATTTATTACTGGGCTGTTTCTTGTTTTAAGAAATAATATCTTATTTTAAGATTTTTTTCTTAAATAAGTAACAATTTTCTTGGGAGAAGCACAACAATTTTTAGGAATAAAATTCTGTAAAAATACTATATAAGAAGAATTCAAATCTTGTTTATTTACTTATTTACTTATGCACCACATACAATATTTTTATATATATTTATATATATATATTTATATATATATATATATATATATATATATATATTATATGTTTACAGTACTGTATTTGCTTTGAGCAATCATTAAAAGGGACAGCAATGTCTTGTGGCATATTGTAATATCGTTGAAAACAAAATACGGCAGGATATTCATCCATATCTCATTTTGCTTTGTATAGTCAAAATCTAACCGGTAGAAAGATGCAAAAAACCCCACAGTAGTGACGGTAGCTTCCGTTTTGAATAAGATTCTTTTTTCCACAATTACTGTACATATACAAAATATTTATCAAATACCAGCACCGGTAGTCATTCCCCACTTGTTTTGTACTCCATGTATCTGAATCCTCATAATCCTTAAAAGAAACAAATATTAGTTTAGTAAATAGAAACAAAATATTTTCTAATTACAGTATATTTTAATATCATACAATGTCTAGGAATGAGTTGTGTGTAGAACCTGAATGGAAAACAAAACTAACTACTTTTTCAAAGGTGCAGACATTACAGTAAATGTTTTGTTATATTATATCAATCTATTCAGACAACAAAACATCACAAAACAACTTATCCAGTACTAATTCAAATTTGTCCATTTTTTAAGCACAATTTCTTTGAAGGAATACATCCCAATTTTGCTTAGAAGTACTTTCAAAATTATGACAAATAGCATGTTTGCTTATTATCAATATCTCATCTCATTCTAGAAATATCTTGGTTTTTGAAAGATGCAAATGAGATACCTAGCAACACAATCTGCACAAAGAAACTAAGAAAAACTAAATGAGTAATACAATGATGCATCCAGCTTGATCTGGTAGGGGGTGCTAGCAAAGTGAGATCCTGTCGAGGCATGACCGAGGCAGGTTGGAGTGCCCTGAGGCAGCTACTTTTTATACCTATTAATACCTATGAATCATATGATAGCTAATATATGAATCATACTGTATATCCAATGTATGAATCATATGATAGCTATGATACCTAAAAATTAGATTTGACAAAGCAATTTGCACCCTCACTGCATCCCCCATTGACCAAGGCTAGGGGGTGCACACCCCTGTAAATCCAACAATGGAGTAATATACCTAGTATACTAAGCATGCTCAATGAAGTGTATCATTTTTATTAGCATTCTCTCAAGGCATCTCATTTGCATTTAAAGAAAATATTGACCAAGACAGAACACCATTCTTCCTTATTTGATAATGTGAATAAAGTGCAGTTTTAGATAGGAAATTTAACATATATAATGGCAGGCTGAAAAGCAATGGGTTTCCATGGAATTACTGTAGGTCATACAATGGAACTTCTATATCATATCTTTTTTAATTTGTATATTCAGCATTATTTTATTCTCTTTCAATTTATTTAATATCACACTTTTCCAAGTCATCACTGACATACAGAGACAAATGTTAATACCCATAATTATAACTAAAATATTATGATATTACAGAACATGTATAAATTCTGAAATATTTATATAATACATGCAACTAGTGTACATGACATATGATTACATTCACCCAATTGATTTAATACCACCACACTTTTCAAGTCAGCAACTTAATGTCATTTGTACTGGTACATCAGCCAGAATTATAACTAAACTACGGTATATATACTGTATACTAAAATATTATAATACTATAATTTTGTTGGTGAGATACTCTAACCATTGAGCTACTGAGTCTAGGATGGAGTACTGGTACATGTTAATGTTTTAAGTTTGATCAGAGTGTACACAGTCTTTGACAAACTTAAAACATAAACAGGTTCATGCACTGAACACCCAGTTTTTGTTGGTAAGGAGAAAAAAATTTCAAATTATTTAAAAATTCAACAGATTGAAGGTACTGTATGTATATGCTCTTTCACAAGCATAATAAAAAAAATTATTAGTGGATAAAATAAACTAAAACTTACCAAAATAATCTAAATAAATGTTTCCAGCTGCTCTTATCTTAGTTTTGTTTAAGCAGGAATGGCAAAATTGCAACTTCATCTAGAAACAACCAAATTAAAATACAGATAATAATAAATTAAAGACCATAACCAAGTTAATGAATTAACATTGTACAATGGTTGCAACCACTCAACCAATCCATGTCGAGTATTTCACTGCTCTATACTCCATAGTGCTTTAATTCATCAAGATTACACAGGTTAATAGTGAACTCTATATAGTATATACAATAGAGTCCACTAAAAGATCTTTAGTTTTCTTTTGTCATAGCACAGTGGACTCTACATAGAGTTCACTAATGAATCCAATACAGTAAGTCAAAGGTTCTGGTAAATGTATAGTAACAGTTAAAATTACTGTACTTTGTGGTTTCAACCATTCTCTAAAACAGTTAGATAATGGTCCCTCGTGTTCTATGGGATACGACACAGAGTCCCAGAAATTAAATAGAAATCCACTCAGGGCCTTCTAACTACTGTAATTATTGAGAGTCTATATCCCAATAGAACACTTGTGAGTTGTGACCATTGTCTAACCTATACTTAATGTTACAATATTATAAGTAGACGGAACGTGGACGATCCTCAAGCTCATATCCTATAAAAATTTATTACGAGTCCCGTCCGGTACAGGAATCGAACCTGTAACCTTTTGATTGCCGTAAGATGCTCTAACCATTGAGCTAACAAGACTCAGATGGAGAGCGAAGGTTACAATGATGCACTGGTTAGATTGCTACATGTATATGTACTGCCTACGCGGCAGTCACTATATATTGGCAATGCTTGGATGCATTAATATACACAATGTTGTAGTGAATACATTAAGATATACACAATGTTGTGTATACTAACGTAAATTATAAGTATCATTAAACTGTCTTGTTATGCAAATAGTGAATCCTTGTTATACACTAGTGATTATTATTACGATACATGATGACCGTCAAGCTCAAATCTTCAGAAAATAAATCCCAGACACTTTCCTAAGTATTACTGGTATATAGTGAATTTTGCATAATACAGTGAATTATAATAGCAATCAAATATTAGTACAGGTACATCATTGTGACATTCGATATCCATAAGAGTCTTGATATTAGAGCATGTCGCAGGCAATCAGAAGGTTACAGGTTCAAGCCCGGCCCCTGTCTGGGACATTTTCAGAGGATTTGAGCTTGACAATCGTCCATGTATCGTCAAAGCTGGTTCACTTGGAACTTTGTATGTCACATGCATTTTAATTCCATGAAAAATCAAAAATCTATAACTACAGTAATTGACAACCGGTATACAACATCACATGAAGAAATATTTTGAGTGATACCAAATGTTTAACAACACTTCTAAAACCAAACCAATATCACATATGCCATTACTCTCTGAATTTGTGCTTTTCAGCAAGGATTTAAATGATCCTTAGAAATTCCCTTTTGTTGATTGTTATTCATACTTAATAATTATCATATTAACAAATAAAAGGTTATGGAAACGCTTATTCCCGATAAATATTGGTATAACATACCATTTTATTACCTGAGGATGGGCATTATGTTTACTAAGGGTGGGCTTTCTCCATCAAATTTTGATATTAAATGCTGACACTTGATTATCCACATAAAGTCATAATTTCAATTGAAAAATAACTCTTCTCACAATGGAATCCTCTAAGACAAAGTTTTTGATAAGATAAGTTTAGGACAACTATTTGATTTGCTTCAAACTTTCAGAAGCATGCCATTTAGGAGCTATATAATATAGTAGATCAGAGTTAGACTTACCTTCGGCTTCGTCTTCGAAGTACTTTGACAGCCTGAAAACGCATCACTGTCGTATTTATCCCCGCAGCTAGTATTTTTTGATACCGACGAATAATCGATGATCAGCCACTTCTTTAGAATTGGAACACAAAGCACTTTACCAAACAAAGAATCCAAGTTTCAACGGCGACCACAAGAGATTCAAACAGGATTCAAATTATGGCGCGCTAGGACCTCTGGGAAATGTCCATATACCCTTCACCAATCCCTTCTATCCCTATATTTCCCTGTAATCCCAGCCAAAACATTGGCGTTGCCTATGGAGGAGGCTAGTAGAAATTATATATCAATATGATACCAAGACGACTCCGCGTCGCGCTCGCGCAATGTTTGTATTGACCCTTGCACTCAAAACGTTATAGCCAAGACTTTGTTAACAGTCTACAACAAATAAATCCTCGTTCGGTCACCTAAAACGGCTTGTTCATTTTTTAAGCAAAATTGATTCTTGGTTTATTTTTAAAATAAGAAAATATTTTCTTGTTTTAAGTAAATTTTTCTTGTTTTAAGTAAAATCGATATTCTATTTTTCTGGATAGGCTTTTACTTAATAAATCACAAAATATATAACAATTACCGGATCATGTTTTCTTATTTCATGAATTTTTATTATCTCAAAATAATTATGTATTTATCGCAATTCTTATTTCAAGAAAACATTTTCTTGTTTTAAGAAAAAGGAAAATTATTATTTCTGCAACAAAATATATATTTCTTATGTTAATTTTTTTTCTTATTAAGGAAACATTTTCTTCAAAAAAATATTTTCTTAGTTTAAGAAAAAGGAAAATATTTCTTCAAGAAAATATTTTCTTATTTTAAGAAATTGGAAAATCTCATTTCTTGCAATACAAAATATTTCTTATTTTAAGAATTTTTTTCTTATTAAGAAAATCATTTTCTTGTTTTAAGACAAATAATTCTTGAAATAAGAAAAATTTTCTTAATAAGAAAATGACTTTTTGCTGCGTAGAGGATAACAACCGATCAACAAATGTATCCAAAGGGTCTGATAATTTCCAAGCGCATACAAATAGCATTCGAGATGACTGTAGTAACATACATATTCTCATGAACAAACAGTTTTTAACTCAATAATACACTCTTGAGTAACTATCATTTGAGGAAAAAAACTATACACACAATTTTACACTTCATGTCTGTTGTCACTTGTAATAATAATTTGATTGTTAAAAAGTGCAGAGTAACTAGCTTTTTCTCACAGGCTGCAAGTCTGGTGGTGCAGATGCTAATGTTGGAACAACTCTTATTTTCCTGTTCCTTGCACGGTTTGTGTTTAATTTTACTACCCCTCCCAAGGGCACGAGTTAATCCTGCAAGCAGCAGAGTCTTGTTAAAGAGTGTCAGGGCTTGTGTTTTTGTTTTCAAACGAATTGATTGCAGTGCATCGCATCGTTTAGAACTATAATTTGCATGTGAACTCTAGATTTATTTGGAAATGTTGAAATTGGAGTCCGATCCTGACTTCGGGGCGTTATGAAGTTAATAGTGTTCAAGACGATTTGAACAGTTGCGGTTCGCTTGTTTGTGAACCACTGCGGGCCGCGCGCAACGCCGTTTCTGACGAACAAGCTGGCCCGGATGGCTTTAGTTCCTGAATCTTTGCAAATTCAAATGAACAAAACATCAGAAGAAACAAAATATATTTCTTTACTAGTCACTCATCAAACACTTCCATTCGCAAACTTATTCGCGATGTTTCGGCAGCATAAGCCGGCCTTCCACGCTTCGGAGGCGAAGCGTTCGTAGCAGCTTCTATGTATCGAAAAGATTACTATAGTAAATCATCAATTTTACGAAAAATATCACAATAATTGATCACTCAGGTATATTTACTTCTTAGAAAACTTCAAAATGGATAATTTATAAGAAGGATTGATCAAATATCGACGGATTCTTTTGTGAACTGAATATAGGAGTCCCATAAAATGGCCGCTAAGAAAAAAACAAGCGCGCAAAGCACTACCCTGACACTCACTCTTTAATTATTAATTCCAATCAAGAGTCACACAAGTGGTTTCGAAGCTGTCTATAAGACAAGTTACATGTATTTATTTCCGAAATAATAAAAACATCGGTAAACCTTCGCACTTTTCTGTACAATGCAGGTACTGCAATCAAAAATAAAACAGTTGGGCTATTTAATTAGGTAAAGCACATTATTTTTTATGGCTTCATGCACTCCGATTTGATATGGCCACTGAAAATCTACTGAGATTCGTAAATGAATGGGTATAATAAATCTATTTTCATGTAAATGTTTTTAGGGCTACACTATAAAAGTTTCAAACAGTAAGCTGACGAGGGGTCGTTTCGTACTATATAGTATTACTAAATTATTGATTCGGTTTTATTTGTTTTCCACCGGTCTGTATTTTGTAAAATTTTGTAAAATTATTAAACATTATACTTCAATCTAATAATAGGCTGTTAACTTGGAAAAGCTTACAACTATCAAGAATCCTACAATTCAGTGATTTATAAATCATGGGCACCATTCTACGTATATCTTTAGCACGCGTTTAGTAATCTTTAATTGGTTTGCACACTTCGTGTTTCGTTGTTACGAACACCATTGTGCTGATTTAGGAAATTAGCACTTCTCGTTCTTTTACAACTTTTGGGAAGTATTTTCGTGGTTCTTTCCTTCATAGAGTTTCCACGCGCTGCCTTCCCAAGCAATGGCTGAGGATACACCGCCAATTGTTCCTGCAGTGACGTCGACACTTTCCTTTGTGTAGAGCTACAAAACGAAGATATAAGTGAGTCAGTATCAGACATAACAAAGAAATATCTCAATCTACAACCTGAAAATCGTAAAATTATGAACTAGATATAAACTGATAGATATAATTCGTGTATGTGTCTTAAACCAATGGAAAGATAACAAAGAAAGTGAAACTTCGCGGATGCACCATATATATAACGGGAAGATTAAAATATGATCTATCAAAAAAGGAGATTGATTTGACTGTATCGACTTAATTTATCAATATTTGACTTTTGGTATTCTCTCGGGGAAATACTTACCAATCCAACACGTTACATTTATTTATGTTACAGAAAAAAAGTTGTTCGTATAATAATATCTTCTATGTCATGATGCTCATACCAATTTCTTCTTTGATAATTATTTGTAAATTTGAAACAAATCTTTTACTACAACTCATTATCCATAACAAAAGTTCGCACATATCACACTAGACTCGTAACTAATCATCCTTATTATCTTCCTTTTTCTATACAGGACGAATTATGATCCAGTATTTAGTATTAGGTATAATGGTGTACAATTATGGAACGTAATTGAGAGTGGTTTAAACTCTCTGTCTATTAATTAAGCATTCAAAAAAGAAATAAAAAATACTTAATTATAAAATAACCGTAATATATGAGTGACAACACGTGCTATAGTGACTTTACAACTAGATAATGGCACGGGTCACGTGATACGACTAGATTTTGTTGATTAATTCTAAGTTGTTTTAATTACAAAAGGAAGTAAAAAAATACCTGGATACAAGTTTAATTAATTAACTAACACAACAGAATGTTTTCTCTGCAACTTTCAGTGCATTTTTATCACTAACGAAGACATGAAGAGATGTGTGGCGCTATTATAGTTATTAAAGGTGAATTAGGGTTCTCTGTCACATGACCTCTGACGCCATGTGCTGGGTAAAGCGGTCAGTGTTTGCGGAAATACAAAGAAATTAAGCTTCTTCTCAACGTTATTTTAGTAATCGATATTTACAACCTAAACTGAGCAATACATGGCTCCACGATAGGTAGCACAAAAGTACGAAATACAAAACTTCCCAGCACATGACGTCACGGTCATATCCAAAATGACGGCGTTTGACATGGTATCATACCAAGGGCTAATAGGGGGGGGGGGGGATTTCCAGAAGGGTATTATGCAGGTTTTTACTGTTTTCCTAAGGGGATAATGGTATACTATCCATTGTATTTCCATGGGCTAAAAAGGCAAAGCTGCTTTTTCCAGAAGGTATTACAGCATAGAATAGTATTTCAGGGTCGAAAGTGATCAGACAAAACTAAAAAATGGTATTTTGAAGTAAGTATTTTGAGCTCTGAAATCACTATTATTTAGGCCACCATTGCTAAAACCGTGTTCCAAGTGAGCCCGCAATTTCAAAAGATAATATTGTTTGTGACGTCAGATTCTCAATGCTACGCCTGAATTTCGGTCTAGGTTATTTGTTTTCTTGTTTTTTTTCGAGAAGTAGATGAAATGTCCAGCCTTTCAGACGAAGAATTTGTAAAAACGACCTTGATTTAGTTGAAGAATTAGTCACGGGAGTCTTCGCGTTGAGAATCTGACGTCACTTCCTTACGCTCCAAATTCGGAGTAAGAAAAATAATACTTGCCATCGTCAAATCGCAAAACGGTTTCGACCAAGTAATATTTAGCAGCTCTGCTTTATAAATACGTAAAAATATCGATAGGTACAAATTTGATCGTAGTGGCACTTTAGGTCCGTCTAGTCCGTTCGGCGCATGTGCGATATTTCAAACGTGAGGGCCTCCAAATGTCAACAAACTTTAACGGAATAGATTTGCGACAGTTCGAAAGCGAGTATTTGTCACAGGTGGCAAAGGCGCGAGTGGTAGTTTGATATATTATCCACGTTTAGGAACAGAACAGCTTCTTATAACAAGCTCAAGCGTGGGAAACAAATCCGCAATACTTCTTGTTCAATGTTTATATAATGCAATGTAAACAAACGATGTAAACAGAAACGGGGACATGCGCAGAACGGAGTGGACGGCACCTTTAAGGATTTTTGATTTTTCAAAATCGGATCTACTATGCTATCTATTGTTTTTTCAGGGGGAGTTTAGATTTTCTTAGGGGGTAAAACACATTTCCAATTTTCAAAAGAGGTATAATCATCTGTTACTGAGCACATTGGTTGGTTAATTGCTGTCTGAAATAATTTGCTGTTTTAATTTTGGTTCCTCAATATCTGATAATATCAATTGTTTTGTAATAACAGAGATAACAAAATAAATATTTTCTCCGTTTTATTTAACCCCATATCAAGTCCCAAAAATAACATTTTATCGTTACTTATAAATATTAAATAGATGTTTATTTGTGGAACCTGTCCCGTCTTCAGTCTTGGCAATAGGGACAGGTCCCTGAAATCTATTTTATATAAAGTTGTTTTTTAGTCACTTAATGTGATACCAATAAACAATACTACTATTAAACTACTATTAAATGCATACATACATATGAACTCTGTCTGTATAAACCTTTACATTACAGATCTGCTGTATATGTACTTTTTGTGTGATATTACATGATGTTGATCCCTTATTACCCTGAATTATCACGCAATTTCCCTACCTGTCTAGTGGTTTGCTAACTTGAGGCATGACTTCAGACTTGCTTCCAAGAGATGGAGACTTGAGACTTGAACGATCGTATATATATAGAATGAGGATTTACAATTCTATAAATTTTGTGACAAATTATTTGCATTTATAGGATTCTTTGTCAAACTCTCCTCTCAAGCATCACATATATGTAGTATGTCCCTCTACATTAAACTACATTAAACTACATTAAACTACATTAAACTACATTGAACTACATTAAACTACATTGAACTATTGTTCTGAATGCGCAGAGAGCGGATTTATTTGTTACTATAAATACAATAATCAACATGCTGTTCACTTTTGCCACTTTTCCACAATCGCAATTTTCCTTCAATAAAAAAGGTGTTACTTCAACTTCTCAAACTCATTAATAATTCATGAGCGAATTAGCGAATGAAATCACTTTATTTTATCACATGACTGAGGCAGGATACTCGAGTAAAACACGTAAAAATCATATACCACCACAGTTATTAGATCAAACCCGGTTTTGATCTAATTGCTGAGATCTTAATTAACAATTCATTTTTCGGAGAACGGAACGACCTGCCGCCGTCTTCGCTCACCTCAACTGAACAGTCTGATTAAAGTCTGTTAATTTTCTGAATAAATTTTACACACCCTCGTGAGTTCAGTCCCATGAGGGTTTGTTCTCAAATGCGTTTTAAGTAAACATCCAATTAAATCCGTGTTCGATTGAGAAGCCATATAAACAACTCGTTTATCGTGTTTCATCAGGGGATCCAAACACTGTTTTCTCGTGTTTGGATCCCCTGATGAAACACTCACACTCGTTGTTCATATATTACATCAAACACAATTCCGTTCTGATGTGTAAACTACTCGTATTTTCTTTGACTCTACATCCGAACCTTGAACTTCTGCAGCGTACCATCCTACTCTCCATCCTGTATCGCCAGTTCAATAAGCCATTATTTCACTTATAGTTAAACAGAGTCATAATGTCATTCATTTTAAACTGGCCTATACACTAAGCTTGGGCGCCGGGTTATCGGTTTACCGTTTTTTTTTGGTTTTATTATTAAACCGGTTTTTTTCGGTTTAGGCGAGCATTTAGAAAAACCGTCTTTATTATTTATTTACCGTATCGGTATTTTGACGTGATGGTGTATATTTTCATAATAAAAAGCGCACTTTTAGCCAAGAAGATAACGCGGTTCCCTGCAGCACGTGCCTGCAGTGAGAACTGACATGTTTTCAAGACCAGAGGAGTAATTGTGTCAAAATAAATAATCCGTCCGTAAGAGCCAAATGCGATCGCAATTCACTAAATTCAACAAAGGCGAAAGTTAGCCTCCTCCGCAGGCAACTCTGGGGATTGGGACCGAAAAAAAAATCGTGAGAGTTGCCTGCCAAAACTCGACATGTATATTTTCCCACGCGTGTGGACTCACGCATGACAATTTTCATAATTGAGGGATGGGTAGCAAGATGTAATATTTTCTTCTATCAAGGGACCCCTGAGGTGGAAGAGAACTTATCTATAATCTATATAATAGACCACGGTCAAAGCTGTTACAGTTTCGTACTGTCGTCGTGTCGTAGATATTATGGAAAGTCAAAGGGGAATGTTTTTTAAAGCAGCAAAAAAGTTGTCCAAGAATCTGTTAAATTACTCGCCGTGACGATTTTGCAATTAATGTACATTATAAAATACCCGTCCACTTTTTGAAACCGCATTTAAAGGTAGAAATACAAACCAGGATGGTCTAAAATATCTTTAAATATAATGTCAAAGGTTTATATTGTGTGTAGTTGTTGATTGTTAATATCAAATTAAATGGGGTTTTAAAATAGAACGAAGTTATTTTATGTGATTAAAACTTTCCGTAATTTGACCCTTTCACTAAACTGTCAACATATATATACAAATGGCGAACGTACGTATACGTTAATACGGATTCTCTTTGCTTGATGGAAACCTTAAGTCAAACTGAACAGCATGATTGTCAACGATTCCAAAGACGCAAACAGCGGCGCTATAGGAACAAATAGAGCCCAACCGCAACAGACCCGCGTACGGTAGGAGTTCGTTTTGTCTGGCATTGGCAATGGCACGATTGATGAAGTGATATAAACGGCTGCACCCTGAAGTTCTTGTTCATTAAACAAGCGCTTGTCTGAAAACTATCTCATCGAAAGGATAGTTTTTGACGAATGTCACATTATTTCAACGTGGGGTTCAACCTTTAGGATATTATATTAAAGGGTGTATTTGAACATATGGCCGTTAAACTGAATTGTTGAAAGGTCTTACTTTATGCTGTCACCTTGTCAAAGACAGTCGATTTTAAAACAATCACCGATTTTTCGCGACAATCTCATATTCAAGTGAAGGACAATTGAAAGCGGAATTGTTTACTGTGTTTTGCCAAATTATTAAACAGTTTTTAGATTACAAACGGTCAAAGTAGGATAACAAATTTGAAATTTAAAAATACAAGTAGTGAAAGGTAAATAAGATATCATGTTTCAGCTATTCAAACGAAAGAATATTTGAAGGTATTTAGTAACGATTACAAGGTCTACAAGGGTTAGTCCCGTGTCTTTCCTGTGACTTACGTTGAGGAATTAGAGATCGTAGATCGCGACGAATGTAATTGTGAATTGACGTCCTTTATTCGTTGGTCACAGTCCGACTTTTCTTTCATCAAAATCGTTTACCAAAGATTTGGCTTTTTAAACTTTTAACAAAGTTGCTTTAGAACTATCGCTGACAATTCGCAAGGCCGTTTTCACATTACCGCCGAATTTTAGAAACAATATGAGTAGTGGTCTTTCGATCTTGTTTATCCTCCATGCTCGATATCAAAACACAGCTTAGGGTACCCCGCGTAAGTAATCTATTCATTGACAAAACCTACTTTCCCACCCCGGGTCCAGGTGCAGGTCCAAAAGGTTACATCCGGTGGGCACTTTTCTTCGAGTTTTGGCAGGCATCTAATTTCCCGCCCCCCGCCCGCCATTTTTCCCGCCCGCATGAGAGCCCGCGATTTTTTACGCCCGCCATTTTTCCTTCCCGCATGAGAGAGATGCCTGCGGAGGAGGCTAGGCGAAAGTAACGCCTTCCAAAATCCTCCTCATTAGCATGATTGACATTGTTTACTATAGCAGTTAGCAAAACAATAAAAGATATGCACTAATTAAGCTTCACTAAAATAATAAACATTGCATAGCAAATAGGACAGGTCTTTTGTTGCGCGATAAGTAATACTGTAACATAAACTTCGAAAAAATTGTGAGATTTCGATTGCGAAGGACTTAAAAGTGCCGTCCTCTCCAAGAGACAATTTATTGACTATAGACTATCTAGTCTCTCAAGCGGAGAAATGGCAAGACAACCAGACAAAGTTGGTCTATCGTTATTCGGTTTTGTGAAGGGTTTAGCCGATACTTTTGGTGGAGTTTTACCCTGGGTAACGGGGGCACGCGAGGATCGCCTCGCATCCTCGCGTGCCCCCGTTATCCCAACGAGCGAAGAAGAACCACTGGTACCCAGGATTTTTCGTCCGTTTGTGCAGATACCGGCGACGGCCGGGTCACGGCTATATATTTCAATGCAATCAAAATCTCCATTTTCTGCCCAGCAGAGACCCACCCTGGGTACGAGGTTGGTTTCCCAAGAGAAACCGGTATGCGTTCAAATTATGTTTGTCGCTCAAACCGGAACCGTTCTTTGGCAATAAAATATGTTCAATATGTTGCTGCGATTTATGCGTAGTTATAGTAATATTTTGAAAATCGGTTTAACGGCGGTGTAGAATTGGACGATTTTCCGGATTTTATTTCTATCAAAACCGCCTACCACCAGCTATAACTATGGAGAATAGTTTTTCATAAGAAAATTTTGCGTTTGCCAGGTTTGGGTATAAAACGCGACCGCTACGACATCGCTGCGTCCTTTCAATTCATGAGACAATAAATGCCTTCTTCAAATAAACTCTGAATAAACAAAATTATACATAAATGTATCTAGCTGTTACCTAAAATAAAGTAGCATGCAATACATTCGCGATTTATCTCTAAATATCTAATGGGGGATCTTGTGTTGGCCTAATATTTAAAGTATTTGTTTAATTTATATTACTACCATTTGCGTTTCGTGGCGACGTAGAACCTCTGGGACCAGGGGAACGTTTGATTAATTACGCAAATTTCACGTTAGCAAATGCATTTCATTGGTCAAAACGAGGTAAGTTAATTAGTCAAACTAGCTTTTCAAACGTGTAAAACAAACGTGCGAAATAGTTCACGCTTCAAGCTTGAACGCAAATGTTAGTATAAGGAATCACCGTCACATCATGTCTGTAATCAAAATATTTGAAGAAAACAAATGTGCTTTCAATTTACGTTTGGTGGTGTTATTAACCCTTGCAACAGTAGCAAATAAGGAAGCCGATCGAGGTGACGACAGACAGATTTTTAGAGTACAAGTTGACTCGGAAAATCCCTCGCAGCCGAGTATAAAGCTATCTATTGAAATACAAAAACAAAACGAACGCAAAAGCAAGCTAGACCATCAACCTGAGGCTGAAAGTTATTATATTCGATAGCGTTCGGGAATTCAAAATGGCATCTGAAGGCCAACTCCTTTTCATTATTTTGCAGGTGTTAGCTACAATTAAACCATCAACCTGAGGCTGAAAGTTATTATATTCGATAGCGTTCGGGAATTCAAAATGGCATCTGAAGACCAACTCCTTTTCATTATTTTGCAGGTGTTAGCTACGTATTTGCATAATAATGGCGAGTGGTCATGTTATTCTTAGCTCCTTAATTTTGTTTATTTTTATGTGGTTAGTCTCTGCAAATACTGCTGTTTTCTTCAATTATGATTGTGGAAATGGCATCTTTGGATTGGATTGTGTTTATGAGCATGAGGATTTCCAACAATATCGAGAAAAGCGGCTTTTCACTGAAGGCGTGCTTGGTCAACTCTTATGCTATCGCCTGATAAACATAGTCAAAGGAAAACCTGAGGCCATATTTCGCAGTTATAGACCTGGATGAAGCTTGTCCTATATGGGGTATAACTCTAGCCTGCGAAGCAGCCGTTTAGGGATTGGGGGTGGGGACTGGGGTGAGTGCGGATGGAACGCCTGCACGAAAGACCCATGTTTTTGGATTTCTACGTCCACCAGAGGACGCTAAATTCTGATTGGCTAACTCAACTCATTAGTATTCAGGAGTTTCCTGTCAGGAAATAAACATTTAAAAATGGCGACTTTAGAAAACCCGTGTTGGTAGATTATTTTCTTTCCAAAGCTTTAACCGATCTTCAGTTCGTTGCTGGTCGTAGCTTTAAATTAAAACAGGAACAAAAATTTGGCAGCTGCTGGCAGGAAAAGATGTTTTGATGGTATTTAACCAACGGGATTTGGCAAGATTTTGATTATGGATTTAGTAGATTTACCAGACGTTCGTGCGAGCGCGTTATTATCAGTCGGCAGGGGAAGGTATCTTCAGGTATTTCAACAGTGCTCTCTGGGCCTTCGGAGAATTCCTTCGACGTTTCAGAATAAAGCGACTTACGGCTAAACGTATATAAGTGATGGTTTCTACGTCGTCTTGCATATGAAATTTCTTGGCCAAATCCCATTCGATTTACGGTGTTCGATAGTCAGATGTCGCTTCATTCTTTCAGGGCTATTAATGTTATCGGTTTGTGGAACATTGTTGTCTCCTTTCGCATGTGTTGATACTGATTTTGTAAAGTTATAAAGTTCAAAAGCATTGATTATTTCTTCTGCCGCAAGACCTACAAACCCGCTCGGAGAAAGTTTCACTGCGTAGTAATGCACTATCAACTCTGTGCTTCCATGTCTACACGATTGCTTGAATACATTTTCAAAATAAATCTTGTTTCCACCAGATGCAGACAAGCTTTTTACGGAGTTTCAGACATGGATATTTCACGATTCGGCCCGAAGTGAAATGTTGTAATCATTGAGGAAAACCCGCTAGTCGCTGATTGGTTGTTTTTGACAGTTCTTCATGTGGGCGGAAATCCAAAAACATGGGTCTCTCGTGCAGGCGTTCCCTCCCCACTTCGCCTTTCCGCTTTCCTCCTCCCCCTAACGCCGCCACGCAGGCTAGTATAACTCTGGAAAGAGGTATTGTGAACATTATGGAGGGAAACGAGAACCTATTAGATTATTTTGCTATCAAATCAAAATTTTGTTTGTTCACAACCCAGACATCAATATATTTGCATACTGTTGCATGAATTTCATGGTCTGTTGATATCCGTGAACATTTCAAGAAACTTTCCAAATGACTTTGGTAATAATAGCATGTTAAATATTAACCAAAAATATCAGTTAACAAGATCGGTTATTGTTATTCCCCCGTGTACATCAAGAGCCTATGGTTTTAAGCAGCGACGAATTCATTATCAAAACAAACCTGTAGCTTATTATAGTAATTCGGTCGCTACACGGAAGCTTTTACTCAGTGGAGACGTAGAAGAAAATCCTGGCCCGTTAGGAGAACAACACAAACAAAACAAACGATCGAAACCAACCAAACCTGCCAAATCTCCACAGTGTACTCGAAGTGTCCAGTCCAATCATAAAATATGCCTGTGTACCGTCTGCTATGATCTTTGTCACGCGAAGTGTACTGCTTTATCCGCTAGTATTATTAAAAATATCCGTGCTTCTGGACCTCAAGAGTGGATTTGTGATAAGTGTCATTTTACAACTTTACCATTTCACCAATGTACACAGGAGGAATTTAGTGGTATTTTTGAACCAATGAAGTACATATAACACCACGCACAACAGTTCAAATGAATTGAAACAAGATGAACATGGCGATGCACTAATTTCTAGACTTAACCAACTAAAAATAATTCATCTAAATACATAAAGTATGGTCTCTACGTTTGACGAATTACTCGTCACAATAAAGGAGTATCCGTTTGATATTATAGCTATGAGCGAGACCTGGTTTAAAGATAACCCACATCTATTAAATTATGTCACAATCAGTCCTCGCAGGTCTTTCGCAACAGAGAAAAGATCAGAGGAGGCGGTGTTGGTTTCTATGTGAAAGAAGGCATTACATTCAAACGACGCATGGATATTGAGAATGTTGAACTAGATCTAGAACATATTTGGATAGAGGTTGATGGACGTAATCGCCATAGCAAAATGTTACTAGGAGTTATCTACCGCTCCGAATCTATGGATAACTTTCATTCATGGATTAAAAAAAAACTGAAAATCTACTCAGTCACTTAACCACAACTTGGGACGGACTCTTAGTTTTGACAGGTGATATGAATGTAGACTTGGGGAAACCAAATGCGACTAATGTTAAACAGTATACCGATATGCTTGAGTCTTTTAATTTATACCAGCATGTAAATAAACCGACACGAATAACATCAACTTCACAAACATTAATCGACCATATTATTAGCAATATGCCGAATCGCATTACGCATTGTGATGTACTACCCTGCCCTACCATTAGTGATCACGATGCACCATATGCCTGTATTAACGTGAGGGTTTGCAGGTTTGAACCTCGTTATAAGTTCCTGCGTAATGAGAAACGATTCAATGAACAGTTGTTCATAGAGGATTTCTCCATGTTACCACTTAACCTTGTGTATGGTATAGATGATCCAGATGAAAAGCTTGGCATTTTCACATCAATGTTTAAATCGTGCTTGGAAAATCATGCTCCATTACGCAGATACAAAATCACGCGTCCACCTGAACCATGGCTAAATACGGATGATATTCGCCAACTACAAAAAGAACGAGATCGGCTCAGACAACTTGCTCACAAAACAAAATCGGTATCAACGAATGTGTGGAGTGAATTTCGTGAAGTGCGAAACATGATAAAAACAAAGATCAAAAAAATAAAACGATGCTTTTATGAGAAAGCTTTGTCTTCTAGAAAACCCAAAGAGTTATGGCAAACTATTCATCGTCTTCTTTATTCAAATCCTCAATCTATTAAAGCCGATCCAAATGTATTGAATAAGCACTTTAGTTCTACCTCGCAGCGTCTGTTGAATTCTACACCTAACACGCCAGATGAACTTCAGAACCTTATTAATTCTTTACCATCAAATTCCAACACAGGCACTTTTAACCTGCGCTTTGTTACATACAATGAGGTACTGAATAATTTGAAATCGATGAGATCTGATTGCTCCACTGGAGCTGACCAAATACCTGTGAAGTTTTTAAAGTCTGTTGCAGATTTGATTGCCTCGCCCTTGGCGCATATCATCAACTCCTTTATCTCATGTTCATCTTTTCCGATAGCATGGAAAATAGGACGTATTTCACCAATACATAAAATTGACCAGCCAACTGAGTCGGATCATTATAGACCTATATCTATTCTACCTGCATTGTCGAAGGTGTTCGAACGATTAATTCTTCAACAGATGTCAGATTACCTTAACCAACAAGATATTCTTCAAAATTCAATTACGGGTTTTTGAAAAGGTCATTCTACCACAACTGTTCTTTTACGAATGCGAGACAATATTATCAAAGCGATGAAGAAAGGTGAAGTTACCCTCATTGCGTTTGCTGACTTTTCAAAGGCATTCGGTACTGTTGATTATTCCATAGTGTTACGGAAACTCCATGCTATTGGTTTTTCATCTTCGTCCTTAAATTGGGTTTTGAATTACCTAACATCTCGAAAGCAATTTGTTCAAATAAACGATAAACAGTCGGATCTTGAGAGCGTTCATTTTGGTATTCCGCAAGGTTCAATCTTGGCTCCAGTCCTCTTTAACCTTTATGTGAATGATTTACAAGGAATCGTCTCTGATTGCTGTTGTTTCCAATATGCTGATGATACGACTGTATACAATCATTGTTCGCCAAAAGATCTTCGCACAGGCTTTCAAAATATGACCAACACCATATGCAAATTGGAACTATGGGCTAATGATTCAAATATTTTGTTAAATGGAATAAAAACCAAACAGATGCTGATAACGACTCCACAAATGTCTAGAATACACGATCTAGGTGAGATAGTACCCCCTATTGTTGTTAAAGGAAAAAAACCTCGAGAGAATTAAAACATTTAAGCTGTTGGGGACATGGTTTAATGAACATCTTAAGTGGTCAGATCATGAAAAGAAAGTAGTATCATCATGCTACAGCGTTCTTTCCATTCTGCGAAAGGTGAAGAATATGACCCCACAAAATATAAAAAAACAAATAGCAGAAAGCCTTGTGATATCTAAGTTGGGTTATAACGACACAGTGACCTACCCTTTACCTGTTTTCCTGCAGAAGAAGATTCAACGAGTACAAAATGCGGCTGCCAGCTTTGTCACCAATCGATATTCAACAGAAAAGGATGTGGTGAAATTGGGATGGCTACCCACTTTAGAAAGAGCACAATTTAATTTACTTAAAAAATGTTTATAAGTCAATATATAACCCTTTGTGGCCTAAATACCTATAACTAGAAATGCATGAACCATCAAGGTGTTTACGCTCCAGTGCTGCTCCTCAACTGGTAATACCTTTGATGAAGAATACATTTCAAGACAGTGCAGCAACTCTGTTTAATAATTTGCCTGCAAATATTCGATCATGTTCTGACGAATATTGCTTTAATCGTCAAGTTAGATTTATTTTAATGAACAATGCAAAGCAAAGATTGACTTCCTAGTATCTTTGACTTTTCTAAACATTTTTTTTTGATACATAATAAGTAAATATATTTAATTGATATAGTTATATTAGTTAGAGTCGCAGATGTAGAGCTACTATGTAGAAATGCTGTGATTAAATCGTTATTATTATTATTATTTATTATTATTAAGATATCCTGTATGAATGTCCGATTCTGTTAATCAAACTTTTTTTTTATATATATATAGCATGCGTTTTCACCGCAAAAGATGTTACTTTGCCATTTTAAGAGTTCTCAGACTCAGGCCGGCCCGATGTGAACACGCCCTATTATTTGGGAGAATCCTCTTACGTGAATGGGCAAATATCTAAACTTTTCCACTGGACCATCATCTGTTGAGGACATTTTTTCCAGGGGGGGGAAATAAGGAGGATTCATTTCCAGAGGGGGTATAGCATTTTTCAAGAGGGGACAATAACATCTTCCAAAGGGGTATAAAGCCGAAATTTCCTAAGGGGGAGCTGCCATTTATGAGAATTCCAGAGGGATAATAATATCTATAAGCAGATGTCCTCGACAGGGGGGGGGGGTGCGCATATTAAATGTAATAGCCCAATCGCATTTCTTTACTTTTTCATACCCAAAATGTTCCTTTTTATATGGCAAATATGTCTTAGACTTATATATGCATGATAATACAGTAGTTTACGGCTGAGTGATCTGTAATGTAAATTTGAACCACTTTTGAATAGCGTGTTTGTTTGATGTTTTGACGCGCACATGATGCTACGCAGGCTACAGAATAATTATCTTCGGTTCGCTTGCTTGGGCCTAAGTCGTAGGTATTCTATTTGACTATGTGCCTTCTTTATATTCCCAGTTGTAGAAAGATAGAAAACACTCGGATATACAGCTGATAAAATATTTCGAAATCAAATAACTATATAAACCCATGGCATAAGACACTAAATAACACAAAACCATGTATACATACATAACATTTGTAATAGCCAAGGGTTTTGTGTAACAACAGTCAACACATCACAAAAATATAAAGCAGCTATTATGCTTGGCTATTATGTTTACAGGGTTTTGTTTTATTTAGTGACAATCGTCATCCTTTCGAGAATCCATGGGAGTAACACAAGTAAAAATCTTACAGGTTGTAACAAGGTTGTTGGTTCAACATGCCTGTAACAGCATAATGTCAACATGATAGACCAGGACTGCTGAAATAACATGTTGTGACAGGCTTGTTGAATTGACAGTCGTTGTTCATGCATGTAAGAACATATGCAAGTTCATGGCTGTTATAACAATGATGTTCAACCTTGTTATTTCATCATGCTCTGACAACATGTTGTATCATGTATGAACAATGTTGTTCAACACTGTTCAAGCCTGTTCAATCATCAGCCATGAACAATACTTATTCCACATCCATGAGGTCTGTTTACAACCCTGTTCAAGCTGGCTAGCTCAACCCTGTTCAATCCTGCCAATATCAACCAATGTGTTTTAGGCTATACACAGGTAGAAACAGACTCTGCGTTTTTACGTGTGTTGTATGTTGTGCCATACAACTGACTATCCATCATACAGTACAATTCCATTGTTCAATTTCAGTCATATTTGCTGTACATATTTCCAATATCACAATGCAACTTATTCTATTCAAATATTTACTATGTCACCAATTATATTCAATGCAGTCGAGTTTCCATGTAAACATTAGAGTTATTACTATGTAACATACAATAATTTATGTGATTTATGCTCATTTATGCAAACCATTTCAGTGTTATAATATGTGTGTAATAACATTTTGAAAAGCTAACTGATAGTAATTCATTATGAGTATAATTTTACTAACCTTTACATGATAATATTATGCCTTTGAGAAGCTATAGTCGGTCAATATGGAATATTGTGCATTTCCGCCATTTTAGGGTCGTGTATACTAAAATGGCTCTAACCTTTTTTCCATTTGTTCAATATCAGTCATATTTGCTGTACATATTGCCAATATCACAATGCAACTTATTCTATTCAAATATTTACTATGTCACCAATTATATTCAATGCAGTCGAGTTTCCATGTAAACATTAGAGTTATTACTATGTAACGTACAGTAATTTATGTGATTTATGCTGATTTATGCAAACCATTTTCTAACACTCGAAATTTTCCTTCATGTCCTTTGAGGTCTCTTGCGCGAATGTTAAGCTCACAGGCAACAGGTCGTCGGACGTCGGTCACAACAACTTCGTCGATAAACACCAACTTCGATCGCCGCTTCCTGATTTTTCGTTAGTCCTTTCCAGTGTTGATTCTTGCATGCTACCTCCCTCGTCTTCGCCAACGGCGTCGTCCGATTCCCACTCCGCGTTTCGGGCAAATATATATGTGGGGGGGGGGGGGGGCTTCATCACGGCCATTATATATTTGTTCTACGGGCCTAATTGCTATCGCCGCGTAAGTTCCCATAACGGTACCGTCCGGTATTCAGTGATGTTAAAAGCAACGGCAAGCTGTTTATCTGCTAAGTTCAGCGCCGGTCGCGTACTCTCAACCAGGACCTTCGTCTCGACACGGATAAGTCTTTTTGAAGAAATTTTGGCGCCATTATTAAATGTTGACGAGAACAAGGTAAGCCGTTTCATTGTCTCCAAGCGAGTTTATGTAGTTTGAAATTAACACAGTGACGTTATATAATAACCAAGGTTCTCAGCTAGATTATTTTTTAACAGGGATGCCAATGTTGCTTCGGTTTATGTGGGTGCGATTACCCAATATTGGTTGCTTCACCTTGTCCGAATACTCCCAATTTTACCGAATTTATTGCGTTTATTCCTAAGGCATAAACTCATACCACAATCACACAGCTTTCTCCCGATAAACACAAAAGAATCAGTAATACGATACATTAATTTAAAGAAAACTAACAAATAGACAGCAACAGCATACTGGCAACAAGCATTACTGATGAAAAATTATTTATATTTATATGTCCAGCAGTGGTTTCCGTTCTCCCTCCCTACTCCCTCGTATTCTCATTACCTCAGTTGCAGGGAATTAGGGCTATCACCGTCGGTAAGGTGCCGACTGGCGGGCTAGTACCATTTACTGGGACCAGAGCAGCAGCACAGTCACTGCCAATCTCGCTTTTTTCCTGGCCTGGCCAGGTAATTCGCTGGACAGTCCATCGCCCCTGTGGCACGGCTGCCCAGGTGGCTTTGGTTCACGTTGAGTGATGAGTGGTTTCCCACAACTTGCTTATGGTACGCGGACCATCAGTGGTGCCAGGGACATGCGGTTTCCCTGGGATACAAGCACAAACAACGCGAGCCTCGCTCTCCCATGCCAGATGATAGATCACTTCATAGCTAATACACTTGTTCTAGTACCTGTATTGTCAGTGTTTTTCATTGTCATTGGTTGCGGCGACATGCGGTTTCCCCCAACTACTGGTGGCAGGTGGACTGTCATTGTCGCTGGGGACAAGCAGTTTCCCCGGCATGTAAGCACAGACAACATGAGTCTTGCTCTCGCATGTGGCAACGCGGCCCAGGTGGTTTCTATTCATGTTGGGGGACGAGCGGTTTCCGCGCCGGGGCCCCAAAACTAAAAAAACAGGCCCCAAAAACAAAACAAAAAACCGAGACCCCAAAAATAAAAAAGCAAGAACCCATAAATAAAAAAGCGAGGCCCCAAAACTAAAAAAAGCAAGAACCCATAAATAAAAATGCTATTAACGAGTTTGCTCTTAAGAAATCGCGTAAGCATAACGTTTACAAGGCCTGAGAATGAGACTCTAATAAGTTAATAACAGACACGTTACATGGACATGAAGATCATGTATTTGAATATTGTTCCTGTTGTTTAGCCAGTTTGAATTGTTTAATTGTTAATGCTATATAAACTGCGTTGGATTTTAGTTCAATTATTGATGTATATTTCTGTTTTGTAAATACACAGGCAACTTTTCAAATCGTGGAATATTGATATTTTTCTGATTTGAGGGAAACCTGAATTCACAGGGGGGGTTAAGGGGCCCCACGCTGATAATATGCCACGGGCCCCGCGAACCGTAAATCCGGCCCTGGTTCCGGGTACATCAGTGTCTATTGTCATTGCGGTTTCCCCGGAAGACTGGACAATTAATTGCGCCTGTGGCAGTGCTACACAGGTGTCTGCTGTTCATGTTGGGGGACGAGCGGTTTCCTCCAACTTGCTGACGGCACACGGTCCATCGTTGTTCCCCGGGACAAGCGGTTTCCCCGAGCACCAACTTGTTATTAACAGAAATCAATATTTAATGAGTATTTAGAAATAAAAGGAAGATTACGGCCAAATTTTGCTAACTTTAACATCGATTTTCTCACAAAATATGGATTCGTATGAGAAGCAAGTTCTAAAACTCGTAATTGTTCATCATCTGATGTCTAAATACGGATAAATCAGTTAAAAAACTAGGCTGCGCCTCGTATTTTCAACTGGCTTGTCCGTATTTAGAAATCAGAGGAAGAACGCTTACTCGTGTTAGAACTATTACGTTAACCATACCTGAAATTAAAATTGTGTTAATTAATTATTAATTCCAAGCATCAAGAGTCACACAAGTGGTTTCGAAGCTGTCTATGACACAACTTACATGTATTTATTTCCGAAACAATAAAAATATCTGTAAACATTCCCACTGTTATGTACAATGCAGGTACTGCAATCAAAAATAAAACAGTTGGGCTATTTAATTAGGTAAAGCACATTAGTTTTATGGCTTAAATATACGCCGATTTAATATGGCCACTGAAAATCGACTGAGATTGGTAAATGAATGGGTAATAAATCTATTTTCATGTAAATGTTATTAGGGTTACACTATAAAAGTTTCAAAGAGTAAGCTGGCAAGGGGTCGTTGCGTACTATATAGTATTACTAAATAATGAGTCGGTTATATTGGTTTTTCACCGGTGTGTATTTTGTAAAATTTGGTAAAATTATTAAACATTACACTTCAATCCAAGCAAAAATATGTATTAAAATTATAAGCTGTTAACTAGGTAAAGCTTACTACTATCAATAATCCTACAATTCAGTAATTTGTAAATCATGGGCACCATTCCACGTATATCGTTAGCACGCGTTTACTAATCTTTAAAGCGGTTTCACACTTTGTGTTTGGTTGTTACCAACACCCGTGGTGTCTGTTAGCCGAGGGCATTTCTCCTTCTTTTCCAACTTTTGGGAAGAACCGTGATGGTTCTTTTTTTCAAAGAGCATCCATGCGCAGCCTTCCCAAGCAATGGCCGAGGATACACCGGCAGGTGTTCCAACCGGGAATTGATCAGTGACGTCGCCACTTTGCGATGTGTAGAGCTACAAAAGGAAGATATAAGTGAGTCATTATCAGACATAACAAAGAAATGTCTCAATCTACAACTTGAAAATCGTAAAATTATGAACTATATATAACCTGATATAACCTGATAACCGTGGGTGGGTCGTACACCAATGGAAAGATAACAAAGAAAGTGAAACTTCGCGGATGCACTATATATATATATATATATATATATATATATATATATATATATATATATATATATATATATATATATATATAGTGGTCTTACCTCAAAATGATAAAAGCCGCAACTGTCAGTTTCACGCAAGGCGATCTTCTGGCGAATGAAAAATTTCGATATTGGTGGCCGCTTAAGTAGCTTTGGTCGAAAGGTGGGCGTAATGGACGCGTGGGCGTGTGGTCGGTGCCGAAACAATGCATGCATTCCTCAAATTTTTGCGTTGCTAATTTTAAATTTGTTTTTATGACGGCATGTCGAAATTATTTCTGATCTTTTGTTGAGTAGGAAATGTTTGTCTGCTTTCATTATACAAAGTTTTTCTTCCAAACATAAATTGCATCTTTTTGATCCTCCCGAATACGAAGCCGCTTTTTTCAAAATAGACCAGGTTATATTGAAATCTTGTTTCTTTTCTTTTAAACTCCAAATATGTTTCGAAAGTTCTGTTTCGTTTAAATATATTTTGTTTTGAAATGACTTAGTGTGGTTTCTGTATCGCTCTTTAAAACTACTTGCTGTCATGCCTATGTAGTGTTTGGTGCTGTTTGTGTCATTTGTGGAAACTGTTGCGCACCTTGTATACTATGTTGTTTGTCAAGCACTGCCCAGGAAGTGGGCACTTACTCTTGTCTCTGCAGTTACAATTATTTGCGTTTTCATGTTGTGGCTTGCTTTTCCTGAGTATGAGTGAATTGTGTCTCATGATTGAGGATTTGACGTTATTCATGCAACTATATAACTGACTTTTAGCGTGTTTCTATTCAACATTTTGTGTAGTTTGTTTTCTGGTGGAAAATGCTTGTCTATAAGATTAAGGAAATTGCGTCCTATGTTTGTTTTGACATTTTTACTGTATGGTGGATCAAACCAAATAATATTCCGTTGTCGGTTTCTGCGTGGTGTTTGTTGTGAGGTTTGCGGTGTGTAACTTAGATTTTGATTAAAATTGCTGTGTCTTAATGCTTCTTGGTATAGTGGTGCAGATTCTTCGAAAATTGTGTTGTCTGATGAAAGAAGCGAAATGCGTTTATTTATAGATGTTGGTAATTGTTTCAAAATGCTAGGCGTCACTTTCGACCTTCGCAATGGAAAACACAAACCTTTTAGGAAGCCCAATAATGATCCATTATACATAAACATGCAAGCAAACCACCCGCCTAAACATGCAATCAAACCATCCTGGGCAGTGCTTGACAAACAACATAGTATACAAGGCAACAGTTTCCACAAATGACACAAACAGCACCAAACACTACATAGGCATGACAGCAAGTAGTTTTAAAGAGCGATACAGAAACCACACTAAGTCATTTCAAAACAAAATATATTTAAACGAAACAGAACTTTCGAAACATATTTGGAGTTTAAAAGAAAAGAAACAAGATTTCAATATAACCTGGTCTATTTTGAAAAAAGCGGCTTCGTATTCGGGAGGATCAAAAAGATGCAATTTATGTTTGGATATCATTTTTTTATTATTTTGGTACTGCGTAATTTAAATTCAATGCTATTAAATATTTTCAGACAACCATAGAATAATTACATTGGGCGCAGCGTATGTAAGATGACTTTTATGCGCACGGCTCTTTATCTTTCAAATATGGCCTCCCCTCGCCCCTCCGATCAATGTTGTGAGCGAAATTTGGTTTGCCAGCGTAAATCAACATTGATTCGAGGGGGGTGGGATGGTACTACCATTCAACTTAACATGATAAACGTAATTAAAGTTTCCATCAAATTACGCTGTTTAATTGTTTAAATTATATATATATATATTCGCGTGCCTCAAGAACGTTTTAAGTTTTCATGCAATATGACCGCCAATGAGTCACGTGACATTGTTGTCGTGGAAACGGAAACTGGATACAAGTTTAATTAATTAACTAACACAAAATAATGTTTTCACTGCAACTTCCAGTGAATTTTCATCACTAACGAAGACATGAAGAGATGTGTGGTTCTATTATAGGTATTAAAGGTGAATTAGGGTTCTCTGTCACATGACCTCTGACGCCATGTGCTGGGTAAAGCGGTCAGTGTTGGCGGAAATACAAAGAAATTAAGCTTCTTCTCAACGTTATTTTAGTAATCGATATTTACAACCTAAACTGAGCAATACATGGCTCCGCGATAGGTAGCACAAAAGTACGAAATACAAAACTTCCCAGCACATTACGTCACGGTCATATCCAAAATGACGGCGTTTGACATGGTTTATTCAACTTTTAAAATTTATTTCGAGCATTTTTCTAGCGCCAAACTACTATATCCCGACTAGTTAAGTCATATACTTCGACATAAAAGTACTTATTTTTTTGTTGGCAATGTCCTTTAAGTAAATACTAACATTCTATCATAAATGAAATGACATTATACAACTAGTAAAATATATATGTTACCATGTATGTGTATAGAAAAGTAGAGTGCTGCGTAGGTAGTGTTTTGGATATATAGCAAAGCGAACATGGTGAACTGCCAAGATTTTAGGAACGAAATACTGACATTTCGAGCGGAACCCTTCATCAGAGTAAGACGAGATGAAATAAAATAAAAGAAGATGCCCGCTAGGCGTTACCTCGGGCTACTTTAGCCTGCGCAGGGAGCTATGATGTAATAGGGTATAACTGCTGAGTCAGCTATTATCGCAACATAGAAAGGAAAATTACAGAGAAAGACTGCCAAAAGCTATAGAATCGGTGCTACGACAAGTAGCCCGAGTAATAAACCTAAAACAAAGGATTTATGCAGGGTGAAGTACAGTCCGACATTAATCGCAGATCATTTGTTAACCGCTTTCCAGACCATATTATCTCTATTGACTGTGATTACATACAGTGGTAGCTTTATTTAACTACAACTTCTACTAATAAAAATACTGGTAACTGAAAAAAATATACAGTAATGATGCCAAAATCATTTGGTAAAACTGCACTGAGATTACTCGGGAAAAACAGAACTACGTTTTTAAAACTTCACACAACAATTTCATGGAACAAATGGAACAAATGCAATTCATACTTTTTGCAAGTATACTAGTTCTGCTTTTGAAGACACCCAAAACGTCCCATATTTTAGATGGAATATGAGGGTTACAATGATGTGCTGGTTCGATTGATATATGTAATTAATAACAAGACTGGGGAGAAATTTCCCAAACGAGGAACTAGAGTAGACTCCCTATACTGACCAAGTAACTTGTTTCCATAGTAACAGGGCTTTTAAACAACTACCAAAAATTGTAAAGCATGCACTTGCGGTTGATGGACTGTTAGGGCTGGTTAATTTACACTGTCAAAGTTTCTTTGATCAAAGTAGATTGAGCATGTTCTAATTATTGATCAATGAACTTCACAGGAACCCCACAGTCTCTGAAAGATGTTTACACTATCAAATACTTTGATCAAACTATAATTTGATAGAATAAACCAGCCTTAACTCTTCTGTCCGGCTGAAAAACATCCAAAATTGAACCACCTCTTAGTTCTATTGACATCTCTGGAAATAACCATAACTGTTGCGAAACCTATACATTTTCTGAAAGCGCAATAAACCGGCTTTTACCAATACTTTTAAATTTGCCGAACAAGACAACAAAGTCATGATCAATATAAATTAGTATTAATTTTCATAAATCAGGTTGAAAAACGTTCATTTTTCTAGAAAAGCCCATTTCAGACGCCCGTGTTCCATCATTCATTCATTCATATTTTATTTGATTAGGCAGGTTAAAAGGTCCGTCAACTAAATAGCTGATGTGGACCTGCCATTTAGCTATAGTGTAAAATTTACAATAATTATATCCTAATTATAAAATCCATAATTAAAATTTGTATCTAAAAGTATATAAAATCTTTTTTTTTGTTGTTATTAACAGCTGCTTCTTTCAAGAAGCTTATTTTGTTAAGACTTTCTACATCATTCCTAAGTTTTAATTTAAAAGTATCTTTGTTTGTTATTGTTTTAACATCTTCACTTAGCTGGTTCCATGCTATAGGACCTCTATATCGCAAAGAGGTTCGTCCTTTTTCGGTTTTACACCTAACAACATCAAAATTTTGGTTCCTTCTCCCTGTTCTTCCGATCCGTTTGGTGAAAAGTTCTTGCAGTTCTTGTGGAGCTTTCATATAATATATGTCGTGCATTAGAGTTAGGATTCGTCTTTTATAAATAATGTTTAGTGGTTTCCATTTAACCTTTTGTAAAATTTGTTCATCTGTAAGTCCTTCTTGCGTAATATTAAATATCATCTTTGCTGCTCTTACATGGTAATGTTCCAAATTCAAAATTCAAAATGCAAAAATCAAAATTCAAAATGCCACCAAGCGCAGAGTTGTTTATGAAATCAAATAAAACTTGGCGTGTAAGTGGATCTCATGTGCCTGGCGCTTGTTGAATTTCAATTTTTAATCTTGCGTTACCGTCTGCTTATTTTTTCGATTGACGACTTCATGGGTCTTCTATGAACCATTTTGACTGGGCCGGACAGGAAAGAGTTAATCCCTGGTTTACACTGTCACTATCAAAGTTTATTTGATCAAACTATGAAAGTATTTTTTGATCAAAGTGTGTGTCAGTGTAAAAATCTTTCAAAGTGATCTGTGATCAAATTAGAACATGCTCTACTTTGATCAAAGAAACTTTGACAGTGTAAACACCAGCACACATGCCCTAAATGAATCTAAATTGTCTACTGAAACATGGTTATCCGACACTAACTTGCGCTCAGACTTATAACTAGTATTTAATAACGAGATCTTCTTTCGTTTGTCGTATGAAAAGTCTTGGATTTATTAACATCAACAATAACGTGTACTGATAACCAAGAACATTTTGAGAGAGTCTCATTTACAAGTAAAATATCAAGTGAAACAGTGTTATTCGATGGCAACATGTTTCCTGATTTATTAGGCAAAATATGTGAATGTATTGCGTATAGTCATGATCAATGATCGACGATATCAATATGAAATACATACTTGATATATATGAAACAATAAACTGTTGAATCATCTCAAATTTGTTTTGTACAGTCTGTCCAGCATGAGTCAGCTCCCGCATGATCCTGACACTAATGGACATCTTTTTGGTCTCGTTTACACACAAGCACGTAATCAATGTGTCACTGTTTTGATATAAAGGGAATTCACCCATGTACTTTTATATTTGTCCTACTATTGGAAAAAGGTGCTGGTCAGAATGAAATTGTGTTCAGTACAAAAGGTAAGGAGCTTAATGCCATTGCCGTTGCAGTTGCCAACACCGTGTTGAACAATAGCTGGCCAAGTGCTATTTCCTACCCGAGCATTAAAATCACCAAGAATAATGAACGATCCGTCAGTCGCGGCTGCTGACCATATGTATGAGATGCGCTTTGTTTAGGACACCTTTTCTAGTCCCCTCTCACATATGTGAGTAAGCAGTGCTAA